>JAOXYB010027989.1:0-15356 GCA_028565635.1 Phoronis ovalis
ATTAATTATATTAAATAAAACTATATAACAGATCATTACCATTTCAATCAAAAACGTACATTATTAACTCGCCTTGCGTGACCGGTACTCTTGTATTAGAGGTGGAGTGTTGAGGTTAAGGTTTCTCAGGTCTGGTATGTACACATGAATCGTGAACAGTTGGTATGGTATGATATAATATTATGCATCTGTCCAAAATTAAAATTAGTTTTAAATAATTGTTATACAATTTATATTTATACAGTTAGCATGGCATTATATGATATACTTATAACAAAAAAGGAAATAGACATGTTGTAAATATAGTTCTCTTTGCGTGCCCCTTTGTTTTTTTCCTATCAATACTAACCGCATGCACATTTAAATGTATATTTTTTAATAATTAATATGTTATAATAATGTAATATATTGCATTTCCATCGATTTGGTGATAAAATAAATAGACATACATACAAGGTCATTGTGCATTTGCTGATATTTTAATAAAAGAAAGAAGTATTAATTTCAGTTCAATAGAAACATCCATCGCGTGTGGCACAGGCTGCCTCAGCTTCAAACTCGTTACCGGGATGTCCTTATGCGTGGTTGCTTTTGGCAACTGAACAAACTATACTAATCGATTAGTGGTAATCAAGCTTGCATAATGATCATCTTTTTATATCACCTCATTAATTAATAGATATGTAATTATTTCATTTGATCAGTCGTCCTCCTTAACATTGGTTTTGCGAGTTTATTTATTGTATATGGTCGCGACGGTTATCACAGCCATGTCTGTATCAAGTTGATTTTATCAACCTCATGTTAACAACGTGTTGTAGACCTACGCTGGTTCATTACTATACTGTATGGTTTTAACTCCAATGTGCTGTCACTACTTGTAATGCAATGTCGACTGGTCGCTTAACTTACTTTGTTGTTGTTGTTTTTTGTTCCGAGATCATATATTCGGCCTTTCATGACCGATTATCTACTCCATCCGTTAATATTGTTTTCGCTCGTTCTTGCATGGCATAAGTTCTACATTGTTGTCGCTGTACGTCTGATATACTGACGCACTGCAAATTTTGTGAATGACTCGTCTTCTCCCTGTTTCTGCGTTGACGTCTATCTATTTCGCTGTTACTTGCTCTCATGGTATGTGGTCGCATAATTGACCCTCTATCTGGCGGTTTCCATCGGGGTTCTGTAACAACACTTTTAGTAAATTCCTGATTCCTGCCTTTGTACTTCATTGCGTGATTCATATATTTTGATAATTCGTTTTCTAATGGTAGTGTTCTGGCCACGCTGATTGGGTCGTCACTTAAGCAATCCATGGCACTAGCAAGGAGTTCACGTTCAGCTATCATTCTATCCGAAACTAACCTATCTCTTTCTTCCTTTTCTTCAAATTTTCTAAATTTGCCCTCCTCCTGTAATCTTTGTCTAGTTTTTGATTTATTTATCGTATCGGCTCTTCTTAATTGTCCATTCAAACGAGTCAGACTTGTCGGATCATACTGTGTCCCTTGCATGTTAGACATGCCTCCTAGTGTGCTTGGTATACGCGTTACAGCTGTTCCTAGCGCCCGAGGTTTTTTATCTATCTTGCTCCCCATTTGAACTAAAACCCCACCAGCTGCAGCGTCATTTGGTGTTCTTAAAGACTCTTCAGTGACTGAGGCAGGTAATCTGTATTTAACGTCGATCTCTTCAGACAGCATCATTGTCTGAGGAAGGGAAGGCGACTTTAAACCGACTACGTCACTCGATACTTCACGAGTATGAACATTTATGTTGTTATCACCGTGCTGTGTCAAAGTTACTGTTGACTTAGAACTCGCTTTATTTACTCCATTACTAGTTGGTTTGTTTACTCTTCTTTTCTGCATGTTGATAAATGTATTTGTTCTATTTTCTACACCGGCAAACCCCGAATATGTGTATTTAGTTTCTACAGGTGTTCCGAGTTTAATCAAGTTAAAAGTTATACCAGTGCTTTTTGATCGAGGTTTATTATTTGCGGGTGGCGGGTAATTTTCTGAATCACCCCTTGAGACAAATTTTGTATCCGGTGCAAACGAAATAGATTTCATAGGGGGTTGTTCTCCGTTGTAATTGTCCGTTGTTTTTTCTCTGGTCAGCAAAATCCCACGGTTTGTAGATGTAGTTTGCTTTAAACCGTCTTCACTATCATAATTACCACTGGCACTCAGTATCCGTTCATCTTGCTCTTCTTTCGAAGGGTCAGCTTTACTACGGTCAGAAGGGCTTAGTGGTGATAGCGGTAATTGTCCAGTATCTAGGTCGTAGTTTTCTTCATTCCTTCGAATGCCTGAGATACTTAAAGATGACGAAATTCCACAATCTCTAGAAGCAGTGCTGTACGACCTATCTTCTTGGTTGATAATGTTAATTTTATCTGGATGCCTTCTTTCACCTGGTGCACTTTTACAAGGTTTAATATAATTCAGTATCGTACTACTCAATTCATTATTTCTGATCTGTTTAGTCGTATTATTTGGGAAATTAAAATCCCATTTATAAAGTGTCTCTGTCGTTTTAGGTCGTCTATCAAATCCTCTTCTAGCGTTTCTATGGTGGCCTGTTACAGATAAATCGTTACAGGTTGATCTGTTTAAATATCCCTTCTGTCTATGTTGTCCTGTAGTATTGAAATAGGCTCTCCAGCTCTCAATTCCCTTATGTAACTCTAACTGTGTAGTTTGTAGCATATTTATACTATTAGAAAACGTTTTTGTATAGGTATTAGCTATATTATAATCGCCTATCTTTCCAATTTCCTCTGTTAAATAAGGTGTCGTTGTTTTACCTTCGGCCTTAGAGATAATCAATGTGTTTTGCTTTGTGTTTGACATCGATCCATTAATGCATATTGCATTTCTATCATTTTTCGGTATCGAGTTCGCGGCAACAGAATTTTCTTTCATAAATCCATTAATGTTATCAATCGATTGACATTTTTTATTCTCGTTTAAACTATTTTCATTACTTATTAATTGTGACATTTTATATCTCGCATTTGATTGGTCCCTAATTTGAGCTTCTATGGTATTTCGCAAAGAAACTGGAGCCGAATGAACTCGCATTTTAACTTTGGTCTTACTTTCATTAGTACTGCCATTTCCGTTTTGATAACCTTTTCTCCTTTGCTCTTGATATAATCTGATTACAAGTGAATTGTTTTTGGGAGAACAAGATAAGGCACACGGAGGCTTCACATCACGGGGAAGACGCTGAACTGTTTTTTTGATTTCATAATTTTGACAGACAGTATCATCGGGCGCACGTGGTACTGTTATAGACTGACCCCCCTTGTCTTCCTCATCGCGGAAGCTTGGATTAAACCATTCTCCGTTTTTTGGAAGTATCTCAAAATCGTTACCTCTTGGTTCCAAAACAAACCGAAACTCTTCGTTACTATACATGTCTGAGCACCAATCTAAATTTTTCTTTGATGATATCTCATTTCCATTTTCTACAGCATGATCTTCCGTCACAAAACCTAAGTTGCTTATTTTAGCCGCCATACTGTCATAACACGGTACTGGTAATAAATGAGAGAATGTGGAGGTTGTCTAAGCCGACTTCTGAATGTACGAAAATAACATTTCGCATTATATTACTGAAAAAACATTAAAATTATTAAACTAATTATGTCATACCGTGTATGTAGTGGAAAATCAAACTAGATCTAGCCTGCTGTTAAAAATTACGTATTATTACAGTTGACTCAAAATACAAGATTCGTTCTTATCTGTCCAGTTCATCTGTGCTTATATAACTGTCAATGGTTTTACAGTGTCGTGTACAAACTGTTGTACCAGTGTCTTGATAGCAATTTAACAATTTTGTTTTTTTCTTTATTGCGTAATTTTATTAAAAACGTTTGAGTTTTAATTGCAAAGCCCGAAAATTAGTAATTGGAAAGCGTAGTTTTACTATCAGATATTCTAGTCAAACTGGAGGATTTCATTCAAGTGAAAATTAACCTTGCTGCTTTCTGGTTCAAATAAACGCAAAATACAAACGTATCGTATTACTACCTTTGTCATTCAGCCGAAAAAATATATTCATTACAAATAAATTTTAATCAGTTTTAGTAAAATTAAATAACACAATTTCATTTCCTACCTATAATAGTCTGTTCCTGTCCAGTTTCCGACACGTATGAATTATTCAAGATACTATCGGGTGGATACAATTCAAATATTTTTCTAGCTTTTACTATGTTGCAGTCACATCAATTATTCAGACAAAATCAACATCTTAATAGCATTAGAATATGCGCCAGTCGAGCCAAATCCAATTGGTTTTCTTGAGAGGATTACACGGTGTACATGGTTAATTCAAAAATGACGTCACAACATTAGTTGAGACAGCTATTTATCTTTATTAATTGTAAACACTGTTTAACAAATAGTGTTTGGAAATTTACGTTTTACGTTGATAATGTTGTTTTCTTCTTTTCGGACTCAGTCTGAATAAAAAAGTTTGTATCATTGTATATTTTTTTACTCAAATTGCCTAAAGTGATGATAAATTATGCTTCTTTCAACTGTGTGACTTATATTTAGTCGTATTTAAATGCTGCATGATAGTTTGATAATATGAAGGGCTCCAAAATTCAAATTTTATATCTGTCTGTTTTTATTCACTAATAATGATCAATTTACACATTGATAGTACTGTTATAAATGACGAAATAGGAGTAAAATTATCAAAATTGTCAAGTATTAATAAATTAAATCCTTATACAATGAGTCCTTCCTTAGCTTGTAGACAGGCCACTTTCGACATTTATACAAAAGGATTTTCTGTATTTAAGCTTCATCTGAAGTACTGCATGTCCCTAGGGGAAACTCAATGATTGCGGTGACATTTGTATAAATAAATAATTGCAAAACCTGTTGTGTATATATACATCTTATATCTCCAGTATAAGTGTGTAAACATCATTGACACTGTTTTCGTATTCATTTATGGTGAATGTATGTCAATAGGGTTGGTACGTGTATAGCTGTGTATTATATACTTTGTGCAGAATCCCGAACGCAAATGAATGCCGCACCAAATATATATAGACGGGATTTCCAATGTAATTCGTAAAAACAGAGGTACTTCAAAAAGTGTACTTAACCTTTTAAATATATTTTTTGAAATAAAAACCTACGTTATTCTATGCTAGTTTGCCTGATTTTTAAGAACGGAATAAACCTGATGATGTAAAATCAATTGTGTAATAATGTAGCCATGACATACCATATTCTAAAGAAAAAAATACTGGCCCTATGTAAAAAACATTTTCTATCTAAATGTTGTAATCATAAATTCAAATATCACTTTGAAAATCTCTAGAAAATAACAATGCCTGAAACTTTGAATTCACTTATAAAAATATTTACATGTATGTCATGTTTTAAGACCTTAGCCTTACAATAATTTAGTATAGTTTTAATTTTTTTTTCTTATGAACAACCTCTTACATATAAACCTCAAAGAAAAAACGGATTTTATTTACTTTTTTTCGGAATCTTCATTAAAAAGTACTCCGAAACTAGAATAGAATTTCAAATACTGTCAGTGTAATACAGGAGCAGTTCAGTGCTACTTCCCTTCTAGGGCTTGATACCCGGGGTAGATAGTGTAATTTATAATTATTCTCTCAGCTATATATTACGCAAATCATGGACAGGTATTGCTTACAGGAGTACCGTTGAAGTAAAGAATTAAAATGCATCACATCTAATATGATACCTAATTACACGCATGCATCTATGTAAACATATATATTAAAACATTTGATTTGTGAGAACATCACGCGGTGGCCGGAATAGCCTATGAACGAGATAGGTTGGAGTGCCACCTGGTGACCAGTTGAATCAACTAAAATGTTACTACTTATTTTTTAAAAATAAAATTGTGCTCGCCATATTGGAGTCCAAGATGTTACTGGACAACACAATTCACGCATATCGGTTTCCATTCAGTAAAACGACTTAGTCACTATGATTGAACATATTTTTTTCAGTGCCTTATGCATTTACATGTTGTCTTGATATATGCGCTATTCGATGGTACAACTGTTTCACTAAGACAAACTATAATTTAGCCAATTGCTTTGCGCATCATGATGTCATACCCTGCTCAACATTTCTTGTAAGCTCCTCGTAGCAAAATTTGAAATGAGATGAACTTAAAATAACACAACAAATATAGGATAAAAATAATCTTATTCCAACAACAAATAACATTAACAAAATGACAAGACAATACAAATATGACCTATCAGGCCATTATTTATACATAAACAATATCAGTATAAGTATACTTTCGAAAAGTTGCATTATAGCCCCGGGGCTATAGCATTAATACCGATAATACCGTATCTGTTAAAAATAATTAGAAAGGAACTTCTTCGTTTACACCAATTAATAACATTACCTATTTGATGAGTACTACTTTGGTCTTTGAACATTATTGAACAATAATAACAACAATATAATAATATACCTCATTTGGGACTCGACTTGTGGCAGTTCTATAAATGAGAGCTGCCAATACAATAAGGTCAGCTTCATAAATCTGCCTTGTGACACGTCTTCTTCAGTAGACAAATAGGATAAAGCCCGGGTAAACATGCGAGTCACAATTTAATGATAGTTTTATAATACTGAACCCACTTTAGGGGAGCTGTTATTAAATTCACTACGCAATGTACCTAGTTCCATCAATGACATATTGCTCAAAAAGATTTCTTCCATAATAAGAAAACAAAAAGTATAACAAACTGACTAGACGATAAACCAGGTCAATAATTCTTCCATCAAACACAATTCTGGATATGTGGTTGCCTATTAAAAAACTCTATATGACAACAATAACTCATACGTTTACAAAGACCTTCATGAGATTAATAAAATGTACTATCTCTTCATATACACAAATGCGATATGATGATCGAGTGTACAGAAACTATCAATGCCTCTTTGTGATACACTGCATACAACTACTTCCAGAAAAAAATCCAGTTCACAAGTACACAACTTTAAATATGACAAGTTATGTTTCTAACCAAATACAATACTGACACTTCATACTAATGCAAAAGCCTCACTTTTTCTGCACACACAATCGTCTGCAATTCACTCAGATCTTTAGTTGTAAATAATATTTGGCAACACAGTTATAAAATAAAATTATACACAAAAGGTATATTAGCTCTTAAGCAAGCCAGTCAAATGTTTTTCGAGAATACATTTTTTTCTGCAAAAACAAACAATAAATTTAAAAACATAGTTTTAGTCAAGACCAACACCATTCCAAAAAATCTGCTCAAGTATCGAAATCTTAATTTTTGAAAATTCAAGTTCATCACAACTGGCATACTAATGAAATGCTTCCTATTCTAACTTGTCGCACTTTTTTAATCCACTTTTCCTCCAGAAAAAAAACAGCTCCACAGTGAAACTAAAAGTTTCTGACATGGAGAATAGGAAAAATATCATACTTCTGCTATTTCATTTTATCTGTACATTTTGAATAAATGTTCCACATTTTTCTTTGGGGCTCTCCAAAATAGGCTTGCTAGTTGATTTATTTTACTGATGTGTTGGTCCGTAGAAACTGTACCACGAACACCACCGCTATATGGCCTCACAATGACGGAGCTGCAAAAGTGATATGTACTCATAATTCATAGACACAGACTAATCACATGATCAACACAAAAAATGACTTTTTACATGTACAATCATTCATATACTATTCCACGTCAAGCAATGCCACGAGTATTGGGAAAATTTGCCAGTTTCTCAGGAATGCATTACATACCCTGCCCGGTTTCTTACACAAAACATAGCAGTGTGGCAATTTAAACCTGGAGGGCAATGACCCGGCAGAGATACATGGACCTTTTTACCAGATGCATGTCCTTAATAATGGTCTTGGCAAGATTACGATGGACCTAAACTGCTACAAACTTTGCTCTGTGTTGAAAAGGTATTGGCACTACTGGACCCCTACATGTAGTCTAGTTAGTCAAGGAATATGTAGCAACATTACATAAAGAATCAAAATTAAGACAAGTCACTGGAGCCATTTGTCTATTTTCCCCTTTTACAAAATGACTAAAACACTGTCAATGAAAAGTGTAACCTTTCCCAGGCATTTATTTTTTGTTCACAAAATATTAAAGCTTAGTGGTTGCACAATAGTTGAATCTGACTATTTTATTTGTTAGTGCTTAAACAAGTGATTGACTTTCTTGTGGCTAAACAATGTCGACATTAGTCACAAAAACATAGCCAGACAACAAGGCAAAACAAAACTGTATAGCAGACTATTGATTTTGACTGTGAATGATGTTTGAAAATATAAATATTCTCTTAATGATATTTTATTGGTCACAAATTGAAGTTCCGCATCTGGTATTGGAGTTTTTATAATAAAGTTAGCAGTCCATTTTCTTGCTCAACAAGACTTTTCGGTAACAAGAGGACAATGCACAGATATTCCTGAAAACAACATACATTTCTCTTTAATTGAAGCAAGTCTTGGGACTATTTCTACCAATGACACATTTTTGGCAATACTGATCCTTCTGTTGTGCATAATTTACAGAAAATGTATGTAGGTTAATGAGTGGCAATGATTAGCTGCACTTTTACAATTTTGCCTATAGGCATTTCCCATTGGTTTTGATTTTTACATTTTGTGCCTTTTCAATTTATTAATAATATGTAATTAGAGCAGGATACAATCTTTCTGTTTTACTGATCAACTGTAACAACATTTTAACCATTAAAAACATACATGGAGGCAGGATTAGCCGTCTGGGTATCATACATTACCTTGCAGTGAATCAAGATGCAGTTAGAACATTGTCCATCACCCCACCACTATCCAAA
The DNA here is from genome assembly GCA_028565635.1 of Phoronis ovalis. Lineage (NCBI taxonomy): Eukaryota > Metazoa > Phoronida > Phoronidae > Phoronis > Phoronis ovalis. The sequence continues at coordinate 8,913 of JAOXYB010027989.1, forward strand.
CTGCTCACTCGGACTTCACTGGCTGCTGTCTGGGAACCTATGTTGCGTGTGCAACGCCAACATTGATGTTCCGAGAAAGTGACAGCCAAAACTGGTAAAATTTGACAAACTTTTGGGAGATATTTCAGGGAAAATGTGCAACATTTTCATATATATTTGACAAGAAATGATCCAGCATGCTGGCAGAATGGTGAATTTTCAAAAAGCAAGAATACTACTAGCTATGCATAATTTATTATTAACAAACGGTGAGTTTGTTGAAAAGTAAGGAATTGTTTTAAAATTAGGATGGAATGAATTTGGTCTTAAGGTTTGATTTTTTGAATGTTTTCCTTATCTCTCATATGTGTTGGCTTTAGTTTCCGAAGAAAAAGAAAGAAAAAGAAACATGTTAGTACAAAATATCAACTTTAATAAAAGAAATGAGCTGCTCTTTGCATTTGACAAGTAGTGTTACAAGTCAGAGAAACAAAGTCAGCTCACTTCTATACAAAGAAAATAACAATACCTAGCAGATCTTTGATTTTCTGTCTTGCAGCAAAGTGGCAACACAAGTGTCACAGTTCACTTCTGGGGATACTTGCATGAAACATGCAACTATTGCTTGCAAGACGAGGCTGCAGATTTCTTATGGGACAACATGACACCACATACATATTTGCATTGTCAAGCATAGTAAATAGGAAAACAAAAATGAGGTCGTGCAAAAAACTGAACTCTGTGTGCGCAAAGGGTGACTACGAGAAAGCCACATTCAAAGTGAAACATGGCATGATCTGCTAGGTCTGTCTCAAAATATAAACAAACTCCAACTTACTGGCTAGTTCGTATTTCTAAAAAAGAGAAACTGCCCATGTAGACAGATTTCCTTGTGAAGAATGGTAAAACATCCAACTGTGGGGGGTACTTTGGTGTTCAAATTTGTACAGAGACATAGATTCAGACTGTACTGTTTTAGATTTTCAACACAGTGGCCATAAAAAGATGCCTCTGAAACTATTAACGGATCCAAAGCAAAATTTTGGAAAACAAGATTTATCTAGAAAAGTGCTAAAATCTTCATACTTTTATTTGAAATGTCTATCATTACAACAAATATGAGAAACACAAGTTTCTAAGCCAAAATAATAAAACGCCTACTCGGCAATACACAAAATTTTAGGTAACAGCAAAATTGTTTTCAGAACATTTCAAAACACTGATAATACAACTGAAAATATTATAATTTCTACTGATAATTTGGAAATATATACTAGTCACATCGAAATACAACTACTTACTAGCAAAGAATTATGACAAATTGCATGAATATAAAGTTCTTCAGCTATTTTCTGAAGTGTTTTTGATAAAGCATTCTAGGTTCAAACAACCTCAAAACCATTTAAATTTCGGTAATATAGGGCAGTTTCTCACGTAATCCAACTTTTATACATGTAAGTATTCCAACTTATTTACACATTCCAACGAAGTCATATCTTGGCTATGAATATTTAGGCGATCAATATGAATTCACTTTGATAAAACTGCATAAAATGCTCCAAAGGTTTTCCACAACAATGCAAAGATTTTCTTCTTTCAAAGTAAGGAACAAAACTTTCAGCTGCTTTCAGAAATTTCACTTTTACACTTCCATCATAAAATTTTCAAAATTCACACAGCAGTTTGAAACGTGTAAAATTATAAATAGCTTTTCTGAAATTTCCAATGCCCTTTGAACTTTTCAGGCAAAAACAACTTTTGACAAGTGGTGAGACATTTGATCTAGTTGGTGCATAAACAGCCAATACGATGACATCAAAAGATAAAATATATATTTTTTGGATAGTAGCGTTTTTTCTCAAGTTTTTGATGTTGATCACCACTGATTTCCCCCGTAGGAATCTTGGTACCACTGAGCATCACTGCCCCCACTATAATTACCACCATCAAGTGGTTGCTGGGCGATAGGCTGAGCGCCCCAGCTCTGATCTTGGGTATTACGACGTTTAGCCTGCTGATTGTTATCTCCTCCAAACTTACGTTTGCCTCCACCAAAACCACGCTGTCCGCCGCCTGCACCACCACGGAAACCTCCGCCCCGTGGAACTCCCCCTCGGCCTCCGCGAGGTCCGCCACGACCACCTCGAGGACCCCCACGTGCTCCCATGGCACCGCGGCCACCACGCATACCACCACGTCCACGACCCTAGAAGAGATAGACAAATACAAGTGCACCATAGTCCAATGTCTATTTACAGTTTGAATAGATTATAAACAACTCTTTGCTTTGTAATGTTGTACTAATAATTAGGAGGCTCAAACTAAAGCAATAGGTGGCAACAGATACACTGACACACCAACATCTCATAACATGGAATCACACCAAAAGACATCGACAAAGTCAAATATTCTACAGTAATGTCTGATGTTTTTCTAAAGGTTGGTTACTACATTATTTTACTAAAATTGAAGTTCAACACCAAACTGTGAGCACAATAAATCCCAAGGTTTTTCTCACAATCAAAATGTATCAATAGTATTTTTGACACATGCTTAACAGTTTTGACTTAACACTGATCACAAATGACAAACATGTTCGCTCTAAAAGACACTTTATAGAAAACTCAGCAAAATGGATTAAAATCACAAACCCCAGACTGTAGCCCTCCACGGCCTCTACCACCGAAACCTCCGCCGTAGTCATCATAGCCATAATCATCGTAGCCACCTCCGAAGTCTGAGTAACCCCCGCGGTAGTCACCATAACCATAGAAGTCGTAATCACCACCATAGTCACCCCCTCGCATACCACCACGTCCACCACGACCCCCTCTTTGCATTGGTCCCCACGACGAGTAATCCTCAAACCTAAAACATAATGTCAACTCACTGTTATTATTGTACTTAGGGAGTAATAAGATATCTAGTTTATGGTCACTAATTAGCAGCTCTTGCTACATTGCTCGTTCATGTACATAGGAATGATTTGACATGAGAACATACAGTCTGACATCACGACTAAGAAATTTACCCAAAATCAAACCCGCGTCCGCCCATCATCCTGCCAGCCTGGTTCATCTTTCTTTGTTCTTTCTTTTTATTGTCAGACGGGGGCTTTGCCAGTGAGATTTCCATTTCATTTTGTCCTAATTTCTATAACATATTAAAATTGGTAGAATATGAATTGCATGCATTTGACCGACTGTTTATATAATTATAACATAGACAACATGAAATGTAACAGCTCTAGTATTTCGGACTTAACTAGACTAAATAAAATTATATGCATGTAACAACAGCGTCTGTATACAGCATTTGTTAGTACAAGCAGGGGGGTAAAAATTAAGAATAAGTGTAATTCTGAACTGTTGCTTCACACATACACAACAAACTACACATTATGAATTTGCAATTTATTAAGGCTAAGTAGGACCCTCGTCACCGTTTAAATAAAAAATCATGAAAAATCCTCATTACATTTTTTTCACATAAAATAAACGTTTCCTGAAACTTTTAACATTCATGCTATGTTATGGTGGTATTTTTATACTTATGTATGCAATGCACAAAATTTAATTAATTTTTTATGACATCTCATAAAAATCATAAGGGTACATCCTACAGCAAAATCCTGCGGATCTAAATTGGAGCTACGTTTTTAAGAAGTAAACGATACTTCCATCATTTGTTTTGACCGAATTGTAAATACCGTGAATAATCTTTGAATTATTAATTAATGTTTTAAAAAAGGTAATTTTTTTATTTGCTAAAAATACTAAATTGATTATATAATCAAAATCTCTTGTGCAATTTAAAAACGGTCAAAAACAAATTATGGGGGTATTGATTAGTGGTTAAAAATATAGTTAGCCAGATTTTTTATCTACTGAATTTTCCTGTAGGATGTACAACCTAACGATTTTCACAGGGTGTAATTAAATTTCATACATTTTACACAATAGTTTGAAAATACCATTATGACATAGCTCGAATGTTAAAGTTTTAGAAAACATCTCTTTTGAGTAAAAAAATGTAATGCGGATTTTTCACGAATTTTTATTTAAACAGTGACGAGGGTCCTACTTAGCCTTAATACAATCCCTTAAGATTTGTTTATACATACCTGTCCATTAAGATCATTCATCGCTTGCATTGCGGCATCTCTCTCCTCAAAATGTACAAATCCGTAGTCCTTGATTTTCTTTACCCTATCTACTTTTCCATAAGGTTCAAATTTTTCTTTTAGCATTTCTTCCGTCACTTCAGCTGTTAGGTTTCTTACATAGAGAACTTTGACCTAAAATACAAATGATCAAGAAATCCAATGAAACACCAAGCAGATAGCATTATACTCCACGGTTACACTTTTAGCAGCTCTGATTAATACAATTTTTGCTGCTCTTCGTGGAATGCAAGAGTTGGAACTGTGAATATCGGAGCACACAATTATGTTACACGCTTCATAGCAAAGTCAGGAAAAACAACCAGAGCATCAATATAAAGTAAAAAAGTTACATGTGAGCTGTACTTTACTCTCAGAACATTGGCATCAACAAGGACAATTCTGTCATATGCTTGTCTATTTTGAGTTCATCACAGAGCACTTGTTTTTATGTCGATATGAAACTACTACCTGCTTGGTTATCTTACCTTCGACATGGTTTCATCATCGGGTTCATCCTGTGGATCAGCCCAATCTACAATGATGTCACAACCCCAAACTTTAACTCGGCCGGACCCTAGACGTCGTTTTGCCTGAGATGCAGTTTTGTGTGTATCATATTCCAAGAAAGCGAAGCCTCTGTTTTTTTTCTTTGGATCATCCGCCACACCATAGATGATAATATTATTGAGGCCCTCTGCACAGAAAATTAGAAAAGAAATTTTATCCCAATATATTCTATCCTACTACAGCCAACTGAAAAATAATTACAGTTTAAATATGTAAACAGACAAGTGAATTGAGGAGCAAAGCAAAAACAAAATATCTACACGCTGCACATTATACATTGACAAAATCCACAAACAAGATCACGGTTGGATAACTATCTGGTAAACACTAATAATATTCACCTGCAAGTTTAGAAAACTCTTCCTGAATTTCATCTCTGCTTTTACTCTTTGGAATGTTGCCCACAAACAGTCTGACATTAGCTACTGAGATGTTCACCTTCAGTGTCTTGCCTTTATGAATTTCATACCCATCAAGCTACGAATGTATAAAACCACCATTATGGACGACCTACTGGCCATCATTTTAGCAGAATGAAATCAAAAGTTTTGATACTCTCAGAATTAATTCTGACACTAGAGAACACTACTGATATGGATTATGACACTTATTTTTTTTTAAATAACAAAACCCGATATCCTCAATGGTCAAACACCAGTATTAAGACATTTATTGCGCAGCAGGCTATTTTTACAATCACTTCCACACCTACATATATTTCTCTGACTCAACATGGCAATATCACAAACCTGTTTGACGGCCTCTTGGGCACCTTCTTTAGAGCAGTAAGTGACAAAGCCATAGCCCCTATTGAGACCAGTCACAGGATCCATCATTATCCTAAGATCCCATATCTGTCCGGGTTTTTCAAATAAAGGAATGAGTTCATCTTCAAATAAATCTTTAGGAATCTTACCCACGAATACCTAAAATTAAACATTAGCAAAACTACAATCTCGTGCAATTGAAGAAGCCGAGTTCTTGACTTTAGTATCATTCAATTACTCTTCCGAGTCATCACAGTAATGTGATGTCAAAAAATTACATGCAATATTGCAATTCAGCACAAGCTACCTTGCAGGGCAATCTCTTTCAAGTCAATGTAATAATTACTCATGTATACTGTCAAAAAATACAAATGTTTCGTCTCACAACAGTTCTTCATACTTGGAACTTTCTTAGGTCAACAAAGAAACACAGCATTTCTACAATAATTACTTAATACTTTATGAATCATATAATGTATTGAAAATCCAATTTAATGGCTCTGAAATGTAGTTCTCAAGACCCATTGATCTTGCAAAAAACCTGACAAAGTCAGGGTTAACTTGTGTTATAATTAATTCTACAAATGTCATGTGTCATAACAGCTTTGAACATTTCTGAAATAATTAAAATTTTTAATGAGTGCAAAAATTTACAATACAAGGCATTATATACCCACCTCATGACCTGCACCAGGTTGGTTTCCATCCCAGTTTGGAGGTGGACCACCGTATTTTCTCTGTCCTGTTGTGACATCTAACGAATACCCTGTTCTGTCCAATATTTCCTAACAAACCAAAATATTGGAAATATAATATTGACAATTTTCAGTCAGAAACTATAATTTTATAATTGATGATACCGTATTTTCTTTAATAATCGCCCTGGGCAATTATTTAAAATAAATGCTTTTAGAGGGGGCGATTATTAGAGGGGGGCGATTATTAGAGAGGGGGCGATTATTTCTT
>JAOXYB010028000.1:0-15355 GCA_028565635.1 Phoronis ovalis
TATATATGTACAAAAACAATTCACGATTATTGTTCCTGCATAGAAAACAGAATTCTGAGCATTATAAACAAAAATTAATATATAAAAACACTGATTCACAAGATGTTTCACTAAACTCATTTGCAGCATTTAAGTTGGCCACATTTTTTGCAAGAGCCAGATTAAAGGCAGTGGTCAAAAGGATTCAAACTTTCTCCTGGTGGTTTAAAAGATATCTCAGCATTTATCGTCACTGTTAGACCTCACACTCGGTTAAAATTAGACTGACCTCAGTCCCTTGTGGGTGTTTTTAAACCTTATTCATTTATAACTTGTCAAAATTTTCTTGGGTTTTAGTTTACACCAGTATCAAATGTTCACCCAGTATCAAATGTACACCCAAAAATAAAACAAGTATTGACACTTTTTAGGGACTTACATAATTTTTTCTGCTCATGTGTAATATTATACAACCAAATATTATGATATTTTACAATAAATGATATTACAATAATAATATGCAGAAAACAGTCTTAAAATCTACATTTAAATACAAAAACAGTCATGTACTTACATAGGTACTGTTTCTTGGGCATCTTCAAATGCCTACAAATAAAACCGGCGTTAAGCAGTAACTGGTATAATAAAATGTTTAGTAAAATGCCAAAAACTATTAAATAAATTAATTTCTATAAATAAATTTTATTTTTACCGTGACGTTTTCAATTGTTATGACAGCAAGGAGTGCCAGCGGAAAAGTGATGTGACTCTTCCAAGTTGCCTTTCTATCTCACATAATTTTAAAATTAAGCCATGCGAAATACATAAAATCTGTAATTCCGAATTGACAATAGTAAACGTGTCAATAATAACTTATTTATTGCAAACCCTCTATTACGTCTCAAATAAACTGTATATTTTCTTCCAACCTGTTCGTCATCGCTTCCATCTTCCGCCATTTTGGATTATTTTCTAACGACACTCCCACTTATTTGCTTCCGGAATTGGATTGTAAACAATACTTTCACAAAGAAAAAACAAAATAACACAATGCACAGGATTCTTGGGTTGCTAATTTAATATTTAAATTTTACGTGTAACATTGATGCAGATGTATGTAAATCGATGAGAAGAGTAAATTATTAAAGATGCACATAGAGCGACATCTTGTGGATACAAGCGGACAGCATAGCCTGCCCGATAATCCATAAAATTTTATAATTAATGATTTTATTTATTCTTAGCTCACTTGGTTATTCATAACCATATTACTCAAATGTGTATAAATAATAAACCAAATATACACCCAAAGCACGAAAAAAAAACTAAACACAATTATATCAGGAAGGAGGAAATAATTGTAACCCATATTATACCGGGAAGGATGAAATTGGGACAGTTACATGAGATGCTCAGATAGATATAAGAACGAAAAATATATTTAGTGGCCAATGCAGAAAACCTAAAACTGATCCACGATCCCAGTTTGAAATTTTAATATTTTTCATTTTCTGTGATCGTTCAACAATCGACCTCAATACACGTCGAATCTATCTACCCCTGGTATAAATATGAGGGGGACAGGGGGTACCCCCTAAGGTACAATACTCGCATTTAAAAATCGGCACTTAACAAGAACACTTAACTACCAAAAAGAAAAAAAAACGTCGACAAAACAAAATACTTTAAAAAATTATGATGCAAAGCGACAAAAATTGTCGCCAAAAGGCAATGCTCGCTGCTCGCACTTAACAGACCCCAGTGTTCGTTGCGCGCTCGCGATACCACCCCTATAGCCCTCAAATATGGGTATGATATTTTATGGTTTTGGTGTAAATATGGGTTGGGTCTATTTTTTAAGTGTTACCCAGGTATAAACATGAACACGATTTTTGAGTAGGGTGGAAGATCCCCACCAAAATCATAACCAAGTAACCCCACGGGAGCGACTATAGAGTCTTCCCGAGGCCTTAATTCTTAATACAGCATTGTTTATCCTGAAACATAAGCTTCGTATCAATATAATGAGAACACATAAAAAACTGATAAGAAATAAACTGATACGTTCCATCAATCCCGTGCCCTATCAAATAGCCCATTGACAACATTTTGCCAAAACTGGACATGCACTTTATATAGCAAAAAGACCAACGTACCAAAATTTTCAGTCAAACTTGTTTGGCAAATTATTCCCAAAACTAGCTACTGGTAATAGAAGCAAGATTTAGACCAAAAGCTTTGAAACACTGCGTTATTACACTCGGGCGTTTTATATTTTGACTGATTACATGTGTATATAATAATTTGGATCATAAGTTTATGACTATACAACTATATAGTTCGGGTGATGCAATTTTATCAACTCGTTTTAGATCTTACCCTTTGCTTTGTACACTGATATTTTCCTGGCTCAGAATCTTCCATTTCTTAACTGTGGTTTTATTCTTATAACCAGATTTCTTTCTGTAGAAGACAACATTTTAACTGTTTAAATATCGATCCTATAAATTCTCTACATACGCGTTTTGCAGAGAACATTAACTAGTTTTCTGTAAATAAACGTAAGACAGGCAAACAAATATATTGATAAAATGTGAGGAAAAATCGATGAAAAAGTTCAGTGTCCAGGAAACAGTATTACTGTATCTAAACATGACGTCGGAAGGGCATGCATGTGACGTGATTGCTTAAATGATTTTATACTAGGATTTCAGAACTTGCAAATATAAATGTTCTTTTTACAATTTTAGGTTAATCTTACTAAAATCGATCAAACTGGAATGGTCCAAAAGAAAGAGTGCAAATGCGCGTTATTGCGTATAACTCAGTATTATATTATGTCTGTTAACGCATATCGGAATTTATTTTCAATTTTCGCATTTACATATGAAATGTGTTTTTGAATTTCATATTATCATTAGACAGCATTACAGGACTCAAAAAATGAATTAAATATCGGTGATTTAGAAAAGTACACGAGTTTTATTTATGTTGGTGTTATATAATAAAGGAGTCTTTAAGAAACTCTCTGATCTTGCATGTTCTAGTGCAACAACGCATCTCCATAATATTAATACAGATAATTAGGGTACCTTTGCTTTCATTAAATTTTGCAAGATAAGGTATTTTTTGTAACAGAGTCCTTGCATCATATAGAATTGCATATCATAACTAATTATAACCAGTGCATTTTTACTAGGATTCATAATGTAAAGTTTTGGTGCCTTTTCAACGTCACTAATCACAGACAAGTGATTATTTTCCGTCATATGGTCGATGATTAATGCCTAAACAGATTATAATATAGGAAAATTAATTTAAAGATAACAAACTTATAAGCCGCGCGTGGGATTTGTAGTAAAGTTCGTGTCCATGTGTAGGTGCTTTTTGTTCATAACATAGACGGTAAGATATCCAGAATACTAATCTGGTGCAGCTCTGATGTATATTATACAATTTCTACATCTATGAAAATCTATAAAGGTATCGATTTCAACTGTTTATCAATAATCACTTGATTTATTGTAATAAATGTTTCCGCTGTGATGTATACTGTACTAAAGCATTTTTTACAATTTTTGTTGAAAAAATCCGTGATAATTTTGTTTTGAATTGATTTAGCAGTTAACCAACGTATTGGCACCAAGTATTTCTTAGGCTGCGAGACAGGCTTTACACAACTTCTAATTGACAATAGGTGGCGCTAATGCAATATTCTTATTCCACTGCTAGCATAATCTGCATGTCTTTCTACAGTTCTGCTGCAACCAAGCTGGTGAATAATTTACGTCAGTACAAATAGAAAAACCACAGATTACACGATCCTCACACCCAACTTTTTTAAGCTCGTCAGCTGCAATAAAACGATATAATATTATTTAGATGAAAAACTCGGATAGGGAAGCTTTCCTGTAACGTGACACACTATAACATGAGATTGATGTAATTTTCAGAATGCAAAGAAGTCGAAACAAATACATTTTAAAACTTTTTGTTCCAGTTTTCAACTTTAATTTTACACTCTAGCGTATATGGCATATATTTACTCAGCAGAGTAAAGTTGAATGCGAAAAATATGCAGAGATAAGTTCAGTCAGGTCACACACAATGTCTTTTCATTCTCCCACTATTTTTCTTGATATAAAAATAGAAACCAATGGGAAGCATTTTGTTCACATTCACAAGATATTCAAGGCCCTTACCAGTACAAAATTGGCACGTGTCAGCACAGTTCTGCTTTAACCAGTTTATATCTTGTCCTATAACACACACTGACGGTTGACAAATTGGAGAGTTGTCCTTGCAGGTTGATACTCCTGTGAAAATGTTACCGCATTCATCATGCAAACTTCATAGCAGAGTTTGTTATTAGTACAGTTGTAATAATAATATTTTAACATCTTACGACCGAAGTTGATACTACAGATGAAAGTATCTGAAAGTATATAACTTTTTGGAACAATGTGTTTTCCGCCTTTTTTACCTGAAAGACACATGTCACACGTTTGGGCGCAATCTTGTTTAAGCCAGTTGAAATTCATTTTAGTATCTGTACACCAAGATGGGTTGACTTTGCAGTTTGGGTTCTTATCAACACATGGAGCTGTGATGACTCCACTACCAGTACCAGTGCCTATGAAAGCCCACAGAAGGAACAAACGAAAAATGTTCACAATAATTTGCCGAAAATAAGCACATTGGCGAATAAATAGAACGTGGTTTAGTACAAAATAAAGATATATAATAACAGCATGTACCTATTGTTAATTACAAAAATGGCGGTTATATTAAGGGCATCTTGCAGTGAATTGCACAAGTAATCGTCTTGGAACAAATCTTTGTTTGGTTAATTGTTCAAAAGTTAAATTAAGTTGCCGAAGCCACTGAGACAGGGAATTGCTTGCAGTGTATGTTTCTGTGCTGTACTGTAAATTCATCATACAAAATGCAGCCTCCCCTTAAAGTCGGTTGTGGTAATAATATTATGTTTTCAACAAAATTTACCTGTAGTTATTCCAGTGGATCCGCAGTAGCCACAGGTTTTGGCACAACCTTTTTTAACTTTATCTGGAGCAGACGGGACACAGAAAAATGTTTTATAAGTCACGCAATCGAATTCTCCTGTATCAACGCATGTCTCTTCCTTACAGTAACCGCATGTTTTGGCACAGGCTGTCTTAACTGCATCAGGTGCAGCTGGATTGCAGTAGAACGATTTAAAGCTAAGGCAGCCAAAATCGCTGGTGTCCCTACAGGTTGATGTGCTGGTTGCCGTACCTGTATCAGTACCACCTCCTGAATAACAAAAAAATAAAGATTCGCTTCATGAGTAATGGCGATATGCATGTTACGTCGGACTCATTTACAATAGTTGATACCTTTCCCGGGATATCATAACTTGAATTGAAGCTCCTGTGTTTCCAACTAATTATCCTGCAGTGAGCTAATGTTTTTGTTCAGCTTATAGGTTAGTGCGTGTTTAGTATTGTGTTTATTTTGTACCCAAATTGTACAGTTTTGTGCATTATTATAATAACAAGTGTTGTTTTATAACAATGTAATTACCAACTTCCCGATAACATAACCAGATATCATTAAGAGAAATAATTATAATTCAACCAAAATGGCTGAACTACTAGTTAGTTTGAAATTTGACTCGCTATCATGTATTCTGGAAAAATTTGTCTTTTTTAACTTCGTTTAAAAAGTGGAACGCGGACCCATATATAATAGATCGCCCTACTGTATTATGGTTTTTAACTATACAAAAAAGTTTGACCAACCAAAATGTTCATCTCAAAAAATACTCAATGCAACATTTATCACAAGATACCTTCTGGGCCCTAGAACTTTTTTTTAATTGTTAACAAATGAAAGGAGCTTTCAGGCTACATAAGATCAGAGTTTGGTGTTTTTTGACGATTTTTAAAATATTCAATAGTGCTCCTGAATTTGGTTGATTGTGCTGCTGAGTAATGAGAATTTAAAATTTCTATTACGTCACAGGCTGCATAATTATTATCAATTTCCTTATATCATAACCATTCATTAAATACAAATTAATACCAGCCAAAATGGCTGAACCAATTGGCTTATGCATCCATGATTGTCAACGTATTCGTGTTTTTCAATCTTCGTCAAAATAGCAGAATGTGTACTTGAATGAAAGATGATCACACGCAGAGGCTAATGACCATTCCAATCCACCTTCTTAGAAACCATTTTTTTATAAAGAAAACATTGGTTTTGGTTCGCACTAAAGAAACAAAGTAATCTCGAATTCGAATAAAATAATTTATTGTTAGTCTACTACGATTAAATATATTTCTACCTGTAGTGACTCCAGTACCGGTTGTACCTTTGCAGAAGCCACATGTCTTGGCACATCCCTGTTTTCTTGTGCTGGGGTCTCTATCGTCACACCAGAATGCATCACAGTTTGGAAATTGATCAAAGCAGGTTGTTGATATAGTTGGTGCAACTGTTAAAATTAATACTGAATACCGATTATGCCAAATCACAAAGTGAAATTAAGTTACACGTAAGGTTCCTATTAATATGTGAAATGTGTGAAAATGCTGCTGCTGCTACTGCTGCTGATGACGATGACGATGATATCAATGATTCGCAGTAGGATAACACTTATGAAGACAATGATGACGATGACGATGATATCAATGATTCGCAGTAGGATAACACTTATGAAGACAATGATGACGATGACGATGCTGACTTGACAATGGAAGATGATGCGCATAATGAGATGATGAGTGACATGACAATGATGATGATACTGATAACGATGATGCTGGCAAAAATGATGATGAATATGATGAATATATCCTGTTACCTACACATATATGGGTAGTTATGTATAATTAGTAACTATTAACCTTGTTGTCTTATTATCTTTATGGTGGCTCGATCAAACCATATATTAATAGCAGCAAAGCCAGACTTAAAAGTCACAAGATTATGAACGACTTCATACTAAGTTATCAATTGGATTTTCTTATGTACATGGCTTGATTTCCTTTTGCATTCAGTAAGTATACTAGTTTTACCTTTGTTTGAGAAATCTGGTGGTGGGAAGTTGACTCCTGCTGTACATTGTGGTTTTGTAATACATCCATATTTCACTTGAATCTTTTTAATATCAGTTGGCGACAGTCCCTTTCCACTGCAGTGTTGACCGACACATGTGACACTAGGATCCTTTGATTTTAAACCGTCATAATGACTTACGCTTTCGTAATCATATGCAAAACAAACGTCAACGTTATTCCATGGCCATTTCCACTTCATCTCGGGATCTTGTATGTTATCAGCTATATAATATAGCAAAATGTATTTCGCTGGATGGTTAATATTAAAAAGAAGTTATAATGAAAGTCTGTCAAGAAAATGTCCGACGTACTCATTTTTCGTGGATGTAACCGTCATTCTCAGAAATAAATACAGGAAAAAAATGTTCGGAATATTTACGTTTCAGATAAAACTAGAATTCCTACTGTTCCGATGCAATCATTTTAATGTGTGAGTAAGGCAAAAACATAACGTTGAGTGTGTAAAGCAGCGGAACATCAAAACATTCAACGATCAATTAATCGTATATTTTTGCTAAAACACATAAGAATACGTAGAAACTAGAACATAGACTCACGCATTATGATATAGTAATCTCTGTCAGGTCTGTTGTGTTCGTGCCAGAATCCCACAGCATGAAACAGTTCATGTATAATAGTTTTTTTGTCACTGAAAATAAAAGATTTTTAAAAGTTTAAATTAACATGTAATACAAACATTATTTTGGAAACGTATATACATGTAAGAGAAATGTGTTTTTTTGCATTGTGTGGTTTTGTAAAAATGTTCTTGTAGTAATTTTAAAATATTGCCAATAGGCGGAGCACAGTCGCTTGTATGCATTACAATAGTTCACAACCTCACGGGATCAATATGGTTTATAAAATTACAAATCTTACATAAATTATCCTCATTTTTGTATACAAAAAATTACTGTTCTTATAGAGAAATAGAAATATCTAATTTTTTGTTTTTTAATATATCCTTATCAAACTTGCTACATGCAGACGTCCGAGTCGACAATGACTCACTTCACTCAACTTTTTGAAATTTTGAAATTCTGCACTTTAATTGTACGTACATCTTTCATATTTGCAGTCAATAACGAAATTCACAAAAGCAAAGCAAACAATTTTCATCGTTACGCAGAAACGAGGAATTATAGCTTTTTTTTCTTACTTTATGCAACCAAGGCGTGGAAGATTCATCACGTTTTTATTTACTCCTTGCCAGCCTTCTGGACTACCAATCTGAGAATTGCACCTACCACTTCAAACAGAAAAACATATGTAAAGGTGTTGTTAAATTAGTGCTAAGGATAGAATAACGAGCCACTTTTTAAAAGGCGGGAGTATATTTTGAGTAACGTATTTTGACTATATTTGTACTGGCGTTAAACTTAAATCCACTGATCATTTCAAATGAAACAAATTGTATTAAATGTAATTTGCTTTAATATTTTGTTTCATCTTTTAATAGACCACTGATAATTCACTTTTTTATTATTTTTGTTATTTCTATGATTTACTTTATGGTCCCTCGTTAAAAAAAGAATTTTATAGCTATGATATCGATCTTATTATGGATTGTTGTATATATTTTAGCGTTATACTTTCTGTTAAGTTAGCGTTACTTTAAGTAGCACAGTGGATCTTGTGAATAAATTAATCAACAATTTGAAGAGATAATAACTCTTTTTCACGACTGCTGATTTATCTTTTCACCTCAATAATGTTTCAGTGGTACGTTGCAGAAATTGTGATTTTGCACAGGCGTGAATTGACTGTGCATACGTACGTTTCGGGTCTGTTTATCTCCAAATAAGCTTCATTTTGTGATCGGGGTCGAAACTGAATACAATTTTGACCGTTTACCATTGTTTGCTGTTCCATTATTCGCATCATGTCTGTAACACGTGTCTGTTCCTCCACGGCTGAAGTTTAAAAATTTAAAGAAACTTAAACTTTGCCATGAAAATAATTAAAAAAATAGCAGATGCGTGTGCATAATGAAAGGGAATCAAGTCATACTATTTTTCATGCAATAGACTATAAGGCATGCATTTGGTGGAGCCACCCGTCTTGAATGTATGTTCCCATAATGCTGAGTTTTGTGAAGTAGAATAATATTCTTCTGATAAACATATCCACGTACTGAACTGTCCATTGAAAATATAAGGTATAACACCATGTGACCATGCAGATTGGGGATCTTTAGGAGTGAGACGCTTCTGTAAAACACAAAAAAATATATAGCGATGAAACGAGCGTTGTCTCTGAACCTGGCCAGATACTCCCGCAGAGACTCAATAAGACCAATAAGACATCCAAAACGGAAAGCTTAACTTTTGTTGCTCACTTCTGGCAAATATTATTTTAAAATGTTTATTGTATCACATCATGGAACAAACTTACAACTGCATACAGGAGATACATGGTCAAATGCTTACTTATATTTTTATAAACTGTTAATAATATTCGGCAGCGTATGTGGATGCGTACAGTACAAGTTATGGTTATTCTCACAGTTATCATTTGTCAAGGAGACAGGTAGATAACGATTCAGTAGTGCTGAAGGGTTACTAATCGCTGTCCTTGGATGAGCGCCACATTGGTTACATAAATTAAGTCATTTTATGGTGCCGCATGTGTAATATATACTCTTCAAACATTCCATGCAGTGTATTTTTTACTCCTATACTGCCTTCACAGCACAAAAGCATCATACAAATTTCCTTTAAAATACTTTGATTTCCAAATACATTTCAACTGGTAAGTATACAAAACTGTACAAAATTCAGGCCCATATGCTGAAAGGAACAGGTCTACGTAACCAGCGTGGATTTGAACCGTCAATCCGCATACGCGCACCTGTTTCCTACTACTATTCGTAGGAAAGTGGTGCGCGAGAGCGGATTGACGGTTTGAGTCTACGTTGGTTAGGTAGACCTAAACTTCCTGCTTCGAAATAAATAAGACAATCTTCATGTTCATATTTTAAAATTTCTCACCAAAATTTAAAATCTGTAACATTTGTTTTAAAACAAGCTTTAAAAACGGAATACGAGAAAAAAAAAGGTACATGTTGCCTATTTATGCAGAGAACAACGAGACAATTAAAGATAAACGAAGGTTAAGGGACAAAATATATTTACATGCTGCCCACCAGTATTAGATCGTGGAATCATCCATGGTACTATATCATCAATAAACTGGCCTACAATGCATAAGAACAATTAAGATCATATTAACAAAAATTGACTATTTAATCACGACACATAAAAACGCCACTATAATCAGGTAACCAGCTTGGACTCGAACCGTCAATCCATATACTAGCACGCCTGTTTCCTCCAGTGCGAACACTTTTTCCGGTTTCCGCATTGAAATTCCTGCCACTCGAACAGTAAATTCCGTATACTCGTGTAAGTTGCCGGAAACTCGGACAGCAATTCCGGAGACTTGAACAGCAGGAAATGATGGTTCGAAGAGCAGGAATTTTGGCGCGAATACCAGAAGAAGTGTTCGCATTGGAGGAAACAGGCGCATGAGTGAGGTTTGACTGTTCAAGTCCACGCTGGTTACTGGGACTGGTTAGGTAGGTCTGATAATGAGCAGTATTTTCATATATTACTTGTGTTTCTTTTTCTTAATTTTTAACTACTTAAATATATTAGCAATGCTACATGATATGGTTGCTTATAATTATTTCTCACTCCCATGGCAAATCGAAGTGAACTAATTAAAGGTTACAATACACCAGAACCTTTAATAAATTGTTTCGAAATTTGCATTATACCTGTTTCAGAATCATGGAAATAATTATTTTCGGTACGTTTCAACTCAGCATCTTTATGATTCTAGAAAATTAATAAAAAGTCGGCAGATTAATTCTTGTTATTTCTTACTGGTATTCAACGAACGTGACTTTCTTCGTTATTTTGAATTGTGAACTAAATTTTATTTATACATACTAGGTAAACTGTAGTAAAATATAGAAAGTATTTATTCCTTTCTAAGCCACAGACGCGGTAATGATAAATTTAGTAAAGATAGGTATTCATTTCTGCCTTTAACATACAAAATCCCCCCAGAAATCCCAATGAAATCTAAAACAAATCCGAATGCGGTACCTGAGTACTGAATCCTTGAGACATAAGACACAACAGAATCACCGCAGCATGAGAAAATTTCATTTTTCGCTGAGTAATGGACGAAAATTTGTACCGAAGTGGCCTTATGACACACCCAGGATCCAACGCTGTTAGATTGTTGAAGTAATCACTGATAATGAACGAGCATCATGAGATCGAGCATCATGACGAGAAGAAAGGGAGTAATAAACACAATTAAAGACAATTAAGAAAAACGACTGTTCCATAGTATTTATCATCAGCATAGCGTAATAAAAAAATAATATTTCAAAGGGAAAAACTTACTACAATTTAAAAAAATGTTCGCAAATTTCTAAAAAAAGGAATTATAGGACACTGTGTTTCTAAAGTAAAACCCCATGTAATGGATTACATGGTTTTTCACAAAATTCTAAGTGCTTAATTCGATTAGGTTCAAAACCCTTTACTTAGAAACGTTTTTGAGTTTGTTTCCATTGCGTCGTAAGGTTGATTTTTCTAAAAACTAGTGAATTCTTGTTGGAAACAAGTGTGTCGCACTTACGTACCTTTTTAAGTTATGATGTATGGTGCTGAGCCAGTACAGGAAAATGTCGGCGGCACAATATTCTACATTTATTAGTTTTTAGGAAATTACATATTTTCACATGTTTCTTACGGTTAATTTTATTAATTTTCAAGTATGATAAAAAATGAAAACAAAGGTGATATTGCAATGTTTTGAACTCTGGTTTCTCTTTTTTTCCATTAAACCATAGGAAATTAATAATTACAAGGCAGATTTTATCAATTTCCTTGCAAACGTAAAAGAAATAGAAAAATAAATATTACACTACATGTTTCGCTTTCCGGTCTTTCGTAGAATTAGCGATTATTCTTCTTTATTAAAAAGTCAAAGTAGCTCAGCAGTTTTACCAGTATTTTAATTTTTTAGTGAACTAGTGACTTCATCTCAAATCTTGCTTAGCTGTGACAGAAAGAGATCTTTAACATCAGTCAGTTTCGGTAGTGAAAATAATCATAGTAAGATGTGTCATAACGATAACTGTTCCAACGCGATTACTGGGATTACAGCAGAGATAAACAATGGCACGGATACGCTACATGTATATGATCATTATGACAATATATCAGAAATTGCAAGGTACATTCGCCTTGGTTTAGCTTGTATTGGTCTAGTATGTAACATTTTGGCATTAGTGGTCTTTTGTCGTCAACGTAGAAACAAGCTATCATCGTTTATAATTTATTGGAAAGCACTTGCTATTTTGGATATATTTACACTACTTTCCGTTTCATTAATATCACACGGACATACAGGCACATGGGCGTTTCTTACAAAGAACGAAGTTGGCTGCAGATTAGGAAAATTTCTTTCCCATGCTTGTCCAACGATGTCAGCTTGGACACTTGCATTTTTATCTTTAGATCGTGCTGTTACCATTTGCTGTCCAATAACATTTTCTATATTTTGCACAAGGCGAAAAGCTATAATTGTTTTGTTAATATTGACAGTCCTAGTATCTGGATATTATAGTCACAATTTTGCAACCAGGTACGTAAAGAATGAACGGTGCTCCGTGAGATACCCATTTTTCAGCCAAATGAATGACTGGATACATCTGTCTTTGTACTCTTTAGTCCCATCGATCATGATAACCTTTTTCAACGCTAAGATCATCCAACATCTGCAAAGACAGGCAAAATTTCGGCGACGAACGCGTTCAGTTTTTAGAAGCTACGTCCCAGACAAGCAAATCACAACCCAGTTAATAGCTGTGTCTTTATTCTTTTTAATAACAACGTCTTTTTACACATTTGGAACAATTTGGCATCAAACTTCTTCATCCGAATTTCGATATCTGATAACAGCTATTGGCTCTGTCTTCATGGTAATGAACCATAGCTGTAACTTCCTTATTCTAATTATGAGTGGGTCAAAATACCGCTCGGATTTGAAGGAAATATGTAGATGTGTAAATGGAAAGAAAAAGAAACCAGTGAGAGTGAGAGAACTGGAAGGGACACGGATTCAATTTACTACGCAGTCTGACGAAACTGGATTCAGTGATATACATATCTAAAGCTCTGTCATCAAATATATAGTTCCGGGTATATAAGTAACGTTTACAGAATCGATACGGTGTCTACTGAATCAAGTTTACTAAATGAGAAATAAAATTATAGCACTTACCCTTTAATTACAATTTCTATTTTTGACCACAAGAGCGGCATTGACATTGATCCTAGATTGTCATGTCAGTAGTCAAAGTAAGCACAAGACAATTAACAAAAATGTTATAAATGTGTTTAAAATTCTAAAGAAAAGTAAATATTTAGATTTGACGGACGTTTTTTTCAATCATCCACAGCTGTAGAGCCGAATATTAATAGTTCATGATATCTTGTACAAACAGGAAATTGTATATTTTGTGAAAAATTATGAGATTCATTTTGCTGCCAAATACTATACGTATAAATAATCTTGATCGTTTATTTCTACAAGTTGAAAATCTGGTTAAGCCAGTAATCTAAAAAAATTATTAATTATAACTCATCATAACATTATTAAAGGTTTGATTTCATAAGGGAACTTTCGAACATCTCATTAGCAATTACTATATATTATATGGTTGTGGATGCAAAATAAACGCAAATGGGTGAAAATTATTGAAATTGGCTCAGTCTCAGCTAGTAGAATGTGGGCGGAACGTACGTCTGCCTTTTTTTAAACATTTCCTCATTACCAGTAATGTAGATTACCAGTAATGTAGCTATGGAAAACTAGCTACATGTACGTGAGCAATCAATTACAACTTACATTCATGTATGTCTATTTAGATATACATTTCAATGTAGAGTGTGGGTGAACATAGTAGATATTAAAAATATAAATAAATTATGTAATGTTTAATGCGTACTTTATGATTACGACTGTAACTTATTGGTTTCGTGTCATCTTCTTTCCCCCCAGGTATTTCGACAGTTAGAGATATGGGTTAGACTTGCTCAAGTCACAACGCAGAATATTACATTTTCAGTGTTTATATATGTTATACAATCAAACTTCCATCACTGTTTTATATATGGCCAGGCAAATCTAAATGATTTGATAAAAAAAAATCAAAATTAAAAATGTTAAGTAATAAATAAATTCATGTTTAAATCATTATTAAAAGAAATATAACCAGAATAAAGATTAATAAAATTATCAAAAAAACTAACAGTATCAAGAAAAAATTATTTTAGACTTATGGAAATCAAGATATGGGTATACATCCTGATTGATTGGATATAGTACCTGAGGTCGAAGTGACATCCCAGGGAAGACTATTTGGATTGATTGTGTACCAGAAAGGAACATTTGGCATCCTTTTATATAATGTTATTTTAATATTGAGGAAATATGTATGCTGAGACGAAAGCGGTAGTCCAACTACTGAAACTAAGATTTGATCAGTTGTTAGAAATGCTAATGAAAATAGATTTTATATTAAATTAATCGAGTTTCAAGATCTGTGAAAACTGTAAGTGCTTAACTAGCATACGCAAAGCGGTCAACGTATGTAGGGCATTTTGTTTTACACAAAGTCGTGGAAACAAAATCACTTTTACATAATGACAGGAGCTCATCGGACACTATAGAAACTAGATAGCCTTTTAGCAAAGGCATAGGATTACTGAAACTTTCCCTGTTATGCTTGAAGAAATCCACCTGTTAGTTCGGAAGTACTTTCTCCAGAAGGTACGTAACATTAATGCATGTATTTATTCAGACTGGCCCTTTATTGACACTGCGGTATATGTGTAATTTCAAATTATGGCTAGATGTAAACAATAACAAAAGTCTGGAAAATCAATTACCTTTCTAAATATTATATAGTGACAACACCAAACCAGTAAACAACTTAAATAGCAAAAAAAATCATAATACGAATTTAAAACAAATAACTTAAATATTTTGGTTTTTATTGCCCTCAAAATGACCCAAATATTTTGAATGACCTCTAAATGATATGAGACCTTCACTATGGAAAGTGACCCCCCAGATGACCTAGAAACCTCAAGATCAACTATCCTCACCCTGGATCAACTATATCCCCTCCCATAAGTCAAACTTCAAGCCTGTATGACCAAGCATTCTTTAGTATATATATA
>JAOXYB010028033.1:0-15352 GCA_028565635.1 Phoronis ovalis
TAGTTGTTTATTTTCCTGATTTACCTGTTTTCATATTTTGTTTGTAACATTTTTTAAAGTGTAACCGGCTAATGCATGCTTCGTAATAATTTGTCGTAATCTCTGCAGATTAAACTTTTAGAACCTACTTCATTTGCTTCAGTAGATAAGCAGACTATCAGTTGGTCACTTCCCCGTCATATTTGATATTCTCCTTTTCGCGGATGCTATTTCTGGTAATTTGGTAACTTAAGTAGTATCCATTTAGTCTAACTAACTGTAGTATCATGTAGACATGACAGTATATATACATACATATCAACTTCATTTTTCTAGGTGAGGGCCAGTTTGGAAAGGTTTATGCAGCGGTGAATATGGATACAGGAGGCATTATGGCCATGAAAGAGGTATTCAGCATTAGCTTGACTGGTGGATTTATTCCCTTATTGTAGACAGATGCTAATCAGTTCAATAAAAAAAATGTACTAAACAACTATCACTTATTGTAATACTGGTACTGTACTCAACAGCCGTTTTGCTGTATCCGTATATTAAGGTGTAACATCTTCTCCCCCAAAGCAGTTGAATTTATGACAATTAAGCTGTTTTAAAAATTATGAACGGTTTAATGACTGAGAAATAAGGAACTACAACTGTATGGAATTGTAACTGAATTAAAACGGTTTTCAGATAAAATTCCAACCAAATGACCACCAATCAATCAAAGACATTGCGGATGAAATAAAAAATTTCGAGGGTATCCGCCACGAGTGTCTGGTGAAATATTATGGAGTTGAAGTCCATAGGGTAAGCAGTTATAAATAATGACTTGTCTTCTCATACTCAATATCAGTATGTAAGCCTTGTATTTACTATAGTACCTTGTCGGATACATGGCATGTTTATATATCCTGTGTTACAGTGATAGGCTTTTGTCACAAGAGATTCTAAAAGCCTATGACATCGAATACCACCAGAAATTTACCATCAATTGAAATTCATTTGTTTTAAGATAGCAACAGTAAATATATGTCTCAGTAAACACACGCATATTCCGATGGCTGGAGACATTTAGTGCCATGAAGGCAGTCAGTAACTGCAAACCCTCAAGCTCTTCTAACATTCGATTTTCTGTAGGATGAAATGATCATATTTATGGAGTATTGTGATGAGGGCACGGTGGAAGAAGCTGCTAAAATTGGTCTCACTGAACCAATGATTAGGAAATACACAAAAGAAATGTTGGTCGCTGTTAACGTGTTACATGAACATGCGATAGTACACAGGGACATAAAAGGTACGACATATTAATCACAAGTTTAAAGTCCGAAACTGAGTCATACTTTAAAGCTACGAGAGCTTTCGGTCTTGTCACAAGACCGTCATCAGTCTTAGTAACTGTGGCGAAAGCTCTCATAGCTTAAAAAGTGTGATTCGGTTTTGGACTTAAACTTGTGATTGATATAATTTTTGCTGAATCGAGATAAGCTCGAATGAACATTTATGCCGGTGGAACATATTGCTTATATTCATTAAGAAATTATAGTATCAGTTCCAAAGTTAAAGATATGTAGTTTGAACAAAGAAGTATTGGTTGCTGGTAAATCTAGTTTACTGTATGTTATCAGAAAAGGTGTGTCTATAGAGTATCCCTTAAATGTATAAGATATTTGATTTATAAGTGTTTTTTTAATTTGGGAATTCTGTAAAAGATTGTGTTTTGTTAAAAAAGTATATTGTAATTGTACTATTTTGTACATATTAACTAATTTTTGCAAAACGGTGTGAACACTCTTAAAAATAAAATAATTTTAAATTTAGTTTAAAATGTGTTTTTTGACTAAGTAGGAGCTAATATTTTTTTGACATCTGCTGGACTCCTGAAGCCGAGTGCCTGTAAATTACGATAAATATATGGCATGTTCTTTGTGTAGGAGCGAACATTTTCTTGACATCTGCTGGACCACTTAAGCTGGGTGACTTTGGATGTTCTGTGAAGTTAAAGAATCATACGACAATGCCAGGGGAGATAAATAACTTTGTAGGAACAACAGGTTAGTAAAACACTTCATGAAGTAATATTATTAAAGCAACTTCAGTGATGTTTCTCGTAAGAAATTTATTTTTCCTAATTTCAAGGAAATTGAAACACACAGAACAGTACAGCTGTTGAATGAGGCAATTCTCAGATGAGGGGTGTAGGGATCCCCCCCAGGGTGCAGTGCTCCCATTTAAAACTTGCAAAAAAAAGGTCGCAAAAAATAAAAAGTTTGCTGCTGGCATTTAAGATTCAATGGATACTCGCGGTTCGGACTTAACAGACGACAATGCTCGCTGCTTGCGAAAAGGTGACACTATGAGCTATTTTGGTAACTTTGAACTAGTTTGATGGTTTTTGATTAACTGAGCACGAGGCAGACACTAAATAACGATGGTGCCGATGAGTTTGATCATTCAATGAATGTTTTTGATCTAAAAATTCTTCTTTTGTTCAAATTTTGAACCATTTAATTTAATAAATACATTTCACAGAACTTTACAGAAATTGCAATATCTGCTACAGAATGAGGTGGAAAGTGTTGAAGAATATTTGATAAGTTTTTTATAGTATAAGGAGTTCATAACGAATTTTTTCAATCATGCAATTTGTGATTGCTTTCTTAATCTAGAGGTTTCATTCTAATAGACAGCTTATGTGATTGTTAGAATTTTAAGAAGGTCAATGATTAAATAAATACTTTAATTTACTGTCACTGCAGCATTTATGGCACCTGAAGTAATCACAAGGAGTTCCTCAGAAGGCCACGGAAGAGCTGCTGATATCTGGAGTCTGGGATGTGTTGTCATAGAAATGACTACGGGAAAGGTTTGTACTTTATCCGTGGTAAAGTTGCCAAAAGTCTTTTTTAACATTGTACTTGTTCTTCTGGCCAGGGTGTCTTAAAAGTGAATATGGTGCTTTTGAGGTACATGTATGGATGTCATTGAAGTATTTCATAATTATAACAATGCTTCCAAAGTTTTAAAGAATATGAAAGAAAGGACTGAAGTTATCAAAATCACAATACAGTGTTAATTGAACAATGCATTTGTATTTGCTATCAACATTTTACAGCGACCATGGCATGAACTTGAGAACAATTACCAGATTATGTTTAAAGTTGGAATGGGTGCCTTACCGACCATACCGGAAAGTCTCAGTGATGAAGGGAAAGACTTCTTGTCGCACTGTTTTGAACACGACCCAAAGCAGAGATATCTAGCAAGCCAGCTTGTGGATCATCCTTTTGTAAAGGTAAGATCTGTATTAATTTCACAATCTTGAGAATAGCTGTATTTTATTCCTCTAAATGTCCACTACACACTGAAACAATGCTTTTCTACCTGTCAATCAAATTATAAATGTGCTTAGTCACAGCTTCTGGTTGCATAGGTTGAAAGTTTTTCGATGGCTTTATTTTAGTGCAAGGTGAATCATTGTAAAGTCAAACAACTTCAGCATATAACAACATATATTGAAAACATGATCCTTGTCATGGGTCATCTATCTATGGCCATGTTTTATTATTAGTATTCATTGCAGGTATATCAAGCTGACCACGACTTCATCAGTAGAGTGCCAGATAACCTTTAAGATGAAGTGGCTACAATGTACGCTCCTCAAGATTTCGTTGTTCCAGCTTCATTGATCAAACTGCAGCATGATTAATTTTTATCAGCATCACAAAGATCAAGCACTTTAATTTGTTGTACTGTTCATGTAGGATTCTGCAAGTAATTTGAGTGCAACCTATGGTGCAAAGAAAAAGGTGCCTAGTAAATAGTCTACTGCCTGTCAAGACGTGTGTCTCATTTTATGTAATATATGTCTCTTTAAATGTTTTTATTATAATAATAGTTAATTGGAATTGTACAGAATAGATACTTTTATCGAAGTTCAGAATTTTATACTGGAATTTGTTATTTCACTGGATAGCCGTTCGGAGGTTTTACTTGGCATGCTGTGGGATTTAACTTCACGTCGTTTATGGTCTTCTCGTTTGGACATCATACTTTTTAGAATAGATCCTTTGTTCAGGTTTTAACCACAAGCATGATAAATTTATGAGCCCACGTCATGTTGTTAAAAAAAATGTTGAATTACTATTGAAGTCTTTAAATTATCGGCAATGTGAGTGATGATTTGATATTAGTTGTGCTCAATAATGCAATCTTTGCCTCTTAGAGAATTGTAATTTAGCTACTGCATTTCATTATATCCTGAAGCTTAGGATAATGTTCCAGTTTCATCCTGCGAGAACAGACTTCCAAATTCAGTAACTGTTACATTTATTACTAAAGACAGGATTGTGAGTTTGTGGTTTACAACCTTGATTTGCAAGCATATTTTAAAATTTTATAAATGAGAATGTCATAATTTTCAATCATATTTGTATTAACGGACTGCATAGATCACAAGAAAATGAGATATGCGCATAAAATACTACTTTGGTCATAAAATATTTTAAGAAATGATAGTGTGAAGTGGTGAAAATGGTATAAGCATTCACTGAAGTTCTGTTAGGAATGTATATATAGATTTATGACTTGATCTTTGTTCATTTAGAGGTTTTGTAATTTATCAAATCAATCTAGTTTGTAGAAGCTTCCAAATGTGTATTTAGGTGGTTGACCAATCAAGTTATCAGAGGAAAATAGACTCATATAATGTGTGATAAGTGTATATAAAATGTATATATGAAGAAAATAATAATGGTTCAATATTAAAAATAATTTCAAAATAATAGTCATTTGAAATATGCTTAGAATGCATTACATACAATTTTACATGGTAGAAACAATGCTAATAAAATTCAAGTGTTAACTTATTATGGTGACCATCTCTCCTTCTTATGAGATAGCGAAACTGGTTTTGCCTTTGGAAGTTATATTCCGGTATCAATACATCTCTCGCATGAATCTGATAATTTTCTTTTGCACAAATGACAATAAAATACGTGTGTGTATCTCGTATTTCATTCAGTAAATTTTCAAGCTACTCCATATTTGACAATACTTGTACGATCACGAGACAAGATTTTCTGTCATTCTTTAGCTTTTGGAACAATTGACTCATCCTATACCACCAGCAAAATTCTTAAAATCTAGACACTGTGCTAGCAGGGTATCTTTAACTTTGACCCACCGAATTATATCGTACCTTTGAAAATTTTTTTTTGCATATTTTGCAGCAAGGTAAGACTTGTACCGCATCTACATACAAGTTCAATTATGTCTCGACCTGGATCAGGTCAGACTTTTGCTCCGGCAGCAAGTGGTCAAACCTCTCTAAAATACCATTCAATACCATCATCAAGCATAAATGGAAAGTGATTGTCTTTATGTCTTGATCCTAAAAGTAATTTAGTATATATATTAATATCTCAAGATTTATCTTGAGTATACCATGTATTATATTGCATACATGCAGAAAAACACACTTCACAATTGAAAGTCTGTACAGAGACAAGCATTCAGCAGGACTTGTTTTTAATGGACAAAGCTTACTGTTTTGAATTGATGCATTCTACACTACTAGAGTTTTTACAGGCAGGGGTGAAATACATGCATTTTGCACCATACACATGTATACACCAGTGTATTATTATCATTTATTTTTTGTTTATTTATTAAACTTATTTTAATAGGGTAACCTGGCTCAGCCAAAGGTTGCTTTCCATTATTAAATACATTTAAAACGCATGGCAATACATCACATAAAATAAATCATCATATATGACATAAGTTAAAAAAATAAAACAAACAAATCAACATAAAAAATTACACTCCAAATTGACACGTATCAATCACAGCTGTGCTTCAGAGGCCAGAATAAGTAGGTTGGCACATGTATAATCAATGTCTTTAGAAGCATGGAACATGGACTGGTCAAACGTTGTATTATTACCTCCATTTACCTTATGATTGTAAAAAACGATCTATCTGCATACTCGAAACAGGCGAAAACATGTTAGGCAAAGATTCGGATCGACAGTTGACGCACTTTTAAAGGTCACTCTAAAATATACCATTTACAATTATAGCCTATAACACCCACTCCCTATATGGCTTTCTTCTAACCCCCTTTGATCGAATCATTTAGGCAATGCTTTGTACTGTCTTTGCAGCTGTAAATATGCCATGATGTACTGTCTCGGGAACAAATATGGCCATAATGAAAGTGATCAAACCTGACCTGTATTTATGCTGTACTACATAGGAAATTTGTCCAATAAAAACTGAAGATGTTATCGTGGTATCATCTTGGACACGGCCTTCAGCTGGCCATATAGGAAGTTAACTGTATTCTGGTTTCTATTTACCTTCGGAATTAAAACCTATCAGAGTTCTCAAGATCTGGGCAAAAACAGGTTTTGATGACTGGAATTTTCTGATCAGCAATTGATCCACTTTCCAATGTCATGAAAAAATAGAACTAATTACTCTATAACATCTATGGCCTTCTTAACAATTGACTTAAGAGCGCCTCCGAGTCGATCCAGGCAACACTCGGCCTTGTGTTTAAAGATATACCATGAAGTACTGTCTTTGGAACAGCATGTCGAAAGGTACCTGTTTTGACCCACATTTGCCAAAATGCTTTTATTGTGAAAAAGGGAAATGACATTGCATGATTATATGCCCGTGCATTGTGAGTGCTGGGCATAAAAAAGATGTTGAAGTTTCATACGAGTGTGTGACCCTATTGTCTATTGAACAACATACATGTATTCTAGAACACTACCTATAGGCCAACACGGGCCTTTATAAATCCACCTTTAAATCGCATGCACAGGCAATGCTTCTTCTCTTTGGCTATAGACCGGTATAGACGTACTATTTTGGAAACAAACATGGCCTCCAGTCAGCCATACTGGAAGTGATGCAAGTCAAATCAACTTGACTTTTCAAGATATATGCTGTTCAAAAATAGCTTGAGACTGAGCAAAAATGTCAAAGATTGGATGGACATTTCACCCACTTTTTAAGGTCATTCTAAAATACTACCTATAGCAGAATAGCACCCAACGAGGATAATTTTTTATAACTTTATATAGCAAACCATCGAGTCTGTTCCCCATACGAGTTTGGCTGCCTGGCAAACCATACACAGTTCATCTAGCTGGTAATGGGGAACAGATCTAATTCCTAGCACGAAACCCCATAAAGCAACATCTTTTTTTTGCAAATTTCAGCTGGCAGATAGAATTCCCCTGCATTTTTTATTTTAGCTGGCTGGTGAATTAAAAAAAATTCAGCTTGCTGGTGAGTGGGGAACTGAGATGACCTTCCAAGCTACATTACCAAATGGTTTATCTAAGAATGAAACATGTTAAAAAATATTCATGTGTAACTTATATACATGTTATATAAAGCCATAAAAAATTATCCTCGTTGGGTGCTTCTGATACATGTATGGTATTGCAAAAAAGGCAGTATATATAATGCACGATAATGGCAGAGGATACAGCTATGCGCCAATTAAAAGTGGATGGAAAATTAATGTGTTCTTATACCAATTTATTCTACAGGGACACTATTTGATTTGGGAAGTTTACACAAAACCCCTGCAAAATATGAAAAGAACAAACATTTTGTACTTACTAATAGAATGAATGAATACAAGTTCTTTACTAACATAGGTGTATGTTGGAAGATTCAAATCATCAACATGATAATTGCATGGCTGTGATTTTACAACTGTATTAAGTAAAATACAATTTATGTACCACATAGTACACTGTCAAATGTTTTACATATTAAATGTATTTATAGATCTGTAGTCACTGAATCGTATTTTAAAAGGTGCCTGAAATTAGTATCTCAGAGTTGATAGTCGCGTATTGGATTTCATAGATGCAATTTAATATATCATGATTTTGCGACTGAATCGCGTTCCTATCTGCATCTACAGATGCATTTTAAATAGTTTTTTTTAAGTAGAATTTATTGATGATTTCACTCTCCTGGGCGGCAATTTGACTTGAAGACCCATCTGAACATGATTAATACGAGATAATCACATTTTAATGTCTTATTATGTGTAACTGATTAGCTCTTTATTGGGTTTTAAGGAAATATTGGACTATCTTTAATAAGTGTTTTGGCTTGCAAAACAAACTTCTGATCACCTCCATGTAAATATTTTCAATAGAATTTCCATGCCGAGTATGGCAAAAGGTGATTTACGCTTCTTGCCGTGACTTTCACAATAATTGTGTTTCCATGATGAGCATGCAAGGTTGTATACACTGCACAAATTTCCCTATGTATGGGACTAAAAAAATAAACTTACTGTTTATTTAACGTTTGGAAGAGTTTTTTTTTGAAAATAAAATCCCATTACACACAGAATTTCGCTTAAATAAGCCGATTTTGTTTGATTAACTGACAATCTTCAAAATCTTCCTTATGTATCGCAAACAGTAATTTAAAAAAATCTAAAATATTAATGCCAGGAGTACAAAGAAGTTAATAATCGCCCCCTCTCTATTAATCGCCCCTCTAATAATCGCCCCCTTAAAAGCAGTTTTTTTTAATAATCGCCCAGGTCGATTATTTGAGAAAATACGGTACTGAAATGGATTAAATTAAAATCAAAATCAAATTTACCTTCTCACTTAATTAGAATGAACACTCTGTGTATCAAGTTATGTTCAAAACTTACAACTGTTGTAACAATATTTCAGACCGTTATTTTACCACCAAGGCTGCGTCATGCATAATACCCACCGGCCGCCCATGGGAATTAACCTTAACCTATATGCTAGCCTCTATTTATAGCTTCCGAATTAAAAAGATCTCTCTCAGTCAGAGTTTCCTATTAACATGCAGTACACAATCGCAGAGTTATTTTGAATGCAATTTCCTATAACCCACCAATCACAGACACATGGCACATGCACAGAATGATTGTTCAAATTAGATATATTCCCACATACAACCATACAGCCAGCCACTCACACACACACAAACACATACACACATAACACAGACACACACACACACACACACACACACACACACACACACACACATATGGCTTGTTCAGCGGGCCAAACTCTTGTTTTAAGTC
This sequence comes from Phoronis ovalis, assembly GCA_028565635.1. Lineage (NCBI taxonomy): Eukaryota > Metazoa > Phoronida > Phoronidae > Phoronis > Phoronis ovalis. The sequence goes on from JAOXYB010028033.1 coordinate 9,095, forward strand.
TCCTGACCCATGCACACAATTCTCTCTGATATAAAATTATCAATTGCTTACTTGTTCGCAATTCAATTGACCTCGAAGGGCTTTGCTTTTCTCCAAGCTTGGTAGAAATTCGCATTGTATAGTTTCCACCCGACGTTAAATTCTCAAAGGTAAAAGAACATGCTGGAGTACTCGCAGCAGGCCCCCAAACACCATCGGAGTCTTGCCTCTCAAAAATAAAACTGTCATATTTGCCATTCAGTGGGGAGTCCCACTCAACACATATTTTTGTTTCTTTTATATATGTGTATCTGATAATACCAGGTAAAAAGGTAATATCTGCAACGCATACAAAGGTGAAAACAATGTGCAGTTAACAAAAAAACAACATTAGACAGTTTCTATATTCAACGAAATACATTTCAGTCTAAGTCATACCATTGTTCAAGATTGTTTTTATTTTTAACATTACATTATGATGCCAGATGCCCATCACATCTGCAGGACACATCACGTAGCATCTCGTATGTAGTTTGAAGACCCAATTTAATTTGCAGCTGGGTATTGCCATTTTAAAGTAATTCCCTGAAGTGTTACATATGTAAAGCAAACTACCAGACACAATAAATCCTTAAGTTAATGGACAAGATGAAATTAGAACGTCATAATTATGCATGATTTCCTATTCCAATGATGCTGTATTTTTAGAACATCTGTTATTATATATCTCTAGTTACGATTTCACATTTTCTTAAGTTTCCTTCAGGATGTGGACTATTATTGTAATTCATGTTGAAAGTAGAACTTTTCTATTATGATATTCTACTACAGGGATATTAAAAGTCTTTGGAACTACACCAGTCCTATTATATTGTCCAATTAATATATATTTCACATTGCTTAGAATGAGGAGTATTCTTATGGAACATGTTAGTTAATTATTGTAATGTTGCAAGGAATTTAACCAAACTTTCATGTGAGATAGTCTATTCCAATGATGTTGACTGTATTGTTCAGGGCCGTCAGACAGTTTTTCAAAAGGAGGGTGCGTTTGCAGTAAATTATGTGTCTCGGACCAGGACTGTCGGAGTCAGCTCGCACAACGTGAAGCGGTACGAGGGGGATGGTCCAGCAGGGGTGTCCTCTTCCGTAATCAGCATAGAGTCCAGGGCCCGTTTAAAGGCCAATTATTTTTAATGCGTGTTATATCCTCCATTTTGAGCATAAACTCAACTTTCTAAATTGACTATAAATCATAATTAAAACAATGTTTTAAAATATTATTAAAATAAAAAATCAGTGCTGCCGTGTTGTAATGTATTTTTTTGCATTTGTATTTGTTTTATATAGCCCTTTATCTTACACATATAGTAAATCAAAGCGGCTTTACATAAACTATACAGGACTTTTTTACGCAATTACCCATTACGAGCCTGTCTTCACTCCACGAACAGTCTCAGCTCCCTTGGGAGCACACAGTGAGGCTTCCGTATTCAGCGCACTAATATGCACATAGCAAACTTACAATTCAATGCAATATAACACCCTAGCAGGTACGGATTTATGCCTGAGTAAAAATAAACAATACAAAGGAGAGGAAGGACTAATTGATGGTCATTCACCGACATCAAATATCCATTCTTTAACGTTCCTGAGAGATAGACTTCACAGAGACGGGACCGCCATTTAACTTAGTCATCCGAGGCACGAGGGATACATGTATCTCTGTTGAGCGCCAGGTATTTTGTTTTTATCTTGAAAAGATCGAATTCGGGATATTTGACATGCCAGATGGACATGGTAACCATTGCTCCACAAAAGATATCTAAGCCCAGCAGTATGACATTTTTCTAAAAATTAGAATACGTTTTCTTTGTCCAGTCTTCGTAAATTAGACTGATAGACATAAAAAAGGAGTTCAGAAAAAAAATCGAGCGCATCCGCACCTAACACAACTATTACATTTATTTTCATTGCACAATTGTTCCAGCACGTAGAAAACGTTTCAAACCTACTTATAAAAGTAATCATTACAAATGCAATGTTCCTCAACAACAAGGTAAACTTTACTTATAAATCTAATCATTGCGAATACAGTGCACATCAATAACAACCCGAGATTTGAAAGATATTAAGCTGACAACAGGGACACCGTTTTAGGATCAAGCTTGTGTCACCGAAAGTAACCAAGTTTTAAAATGTGTTACTCTTAGAATGTTGGTTAATAAATAGAGAACGAGATGTCAAAATAATTGTAATGGTATCATCTGTGCAAATCTTAACTTATCTGCTTCATGCGTGTCATCTATTTAACGTTTCGATGCTATTCTTTTACGCCTGCTGATATCAATGCTAATGAGATTTCCGTGACTTTTTGGAAACACAGTTTCACTGCACATTTAATAGTGTTATAGTTTTAAGTCGACTGACATTTTTTGCTATATTAGCTTGGAATCATTTTTTGGTGAAATAAATATTTTTTTAGTTTATTGTTATGAAGGTGAATGTAAATATCATGAAAAGCATCTTTTTTATTCTTTCGTTCTTTTACTACGTTTTGTTTCAAATAAATTTTCACACAATTCAAATGTATGCTAGGAAGTGGATACGTCGTTACTAAGTAGTGTGGTACTACTTTTAAATTAGTTTTAATCTACTTGTTGTAAATAATGAAATTCTAAGAACATCCCGTAATTTACCAGAGCCCAGTATGGCGGCCATCTCAGATTTGTTCAGATACAAAATTCGATATTTTAATAATTTCATGCAAAATTAAAAGATTTCTTAGTTCTAGTTCACTTCTGTAAAACAAATTAAATCATCAAAAATACTACATATCAGAATATTACCATTATCAGTGAAATGTAGCCGTTATGAAATTTGTTCGTGCTTATCTCAAAAATGCTATATTTCACAAAAATGCAAAAACAACATAAATACTCTTGAGAAATTTTAATAATGTCATAATATTCCAATTATAAATGAATTACCTTTATTTTTATTTGTTTCAAATTTGGAAAGTACCTTTTGAAAAACCAAACTTTTATGAAATGTTGAACTTGGCACAATGTACATGCAGTAAAGATGAGAAAATGGCCTATAAGCGGTTAGCGTCATTTATAAATAATGCTTTGAAGTTCCATATTTCTTTGGTGCCTCTGGGCGAATCGTGTTATTATTTCGTTTCTGTCGTGTTTTAAATCATAATATAATTATGAGGACAAGAGAGGCTAATCTTTCCACACCTATGGTAGCTCTTGTGTAATTACGCAACCTCCTGCCACTTAACTATACGCCCGATTCCGTGATTAGGGCGTAAAAAACGTTCCTCTTATTTCAAAAGGGGGTGCGTTCGCACCCAACGCACCCCCTCATCTGACGGGCCTGAATTTATCGATGATTTCGCTCTCAAAATTGGTTGTCAGATTTTACACGTGCGTGACGTCCAGTCTGTGTTTAACGTGCTGAAATCAGAATAGCACACACTGGAAGAATTTATGTTGCTATCGGTGACTCTAATTGATTCAGAACTTGTTATCAGGAGAGCATCTGCCTTGGAAATGTCTTTTTCTGATAACACTATTAAAGTTCAGGCGATGTTGTAAAAAAAAGTTAAACTAGATAATGCACGATCCATATTCGTTCATGAATCAACTTTGTGTTTTCTGTAAAAAATGCCACAGTATGTCATGGCAAATTAGAGTTCCAGAATGCACCAGATTGCAGGAAATAGCACCAAATATTGCCCCCGGATCCCCCTAGGTTCGCAACTGGATAGGGAAAAAATCTCACTAACCCCCTACGTTTGACCAGAGGGGGTGGGGGGTAAATCCTATATTAAACGCTATACGTTTGTGGTCATAGTGTTAACTTTTGAGATGATCCCTTAAAAACCAGAATATAATCCTACACATTGGATGGGCATTAGACATGACAAATGTCTCGTCTCTCATAGCATCCAAGTAGGCTAAACATGCACTTTGTTTCATGTTTCAACCTTTTTCCACCGCCTTGTTTGAGAAAACAAAAAAGCAGTTATCTTTTGTGCATATATACATACAGCTTTACATTACAGATAGAAACATGTATGACTAACTGTAAGTATTACTATACATTTTGTTGTAGAGGTATCTCAGATGTGTCATTGATGCTCATTAATATTCTTGATAAGCTGGATTCGGAGTCTCAGGGAGTAGATGCAAGCCATCTAAAAGACTTCACAATGGGGATTCTAAACCGTTTGCCATCAGGTGATTTATTGATCGCACAGAATCAGTTCTTTGCGGGCCTCTGACTGTTATATTATTTGAACGGTATCTTTACAGAATGCACTGATATTATTTGTAGTGGCAACATGTGTGATATCCTGTACCTTTAAATGATCGTTTTGAGTAGCCGGGTTATTTGTCTGGTAATTTTCATATAAAATATGACAGGAACTAGAATTATGTAATAATATAAATGTAAACTATATTTGAAAGACTTGAAAACAAAGGAAGTGTTAATTCCAATTCTCTCCAATTTGAACCTCTAAATAATAAGCACTTAATAGTTTCCTTATGTTGTTCACATGTATTCATATTTTGGCATGCAAACATATTTTGTATTAAAGTATTCACTATAGTTGTGATGCTGTTTTATAGAAACTGTTCTTTTCTTGGATAACCTGGATGGTTTACTAGCCAATGAACATTTCGAAAACTTCTTGAATGAACTCCGAGACATTTTATCAAGACTTACAAATAAAAAGGTAAACAAATGTTCTGCATTACTAGCTGATATTATAGAAACGCAAACAAGAAAAACAGGAATATTCCTTCGTCATAGATATATAACAGAACTAGTAATTAGATGTTTGGTGTGTAATTGAGTTTGCTATCATGCTATTTAAGCCTTTGCTTTAGTCAATAGCACATAGTCAATGTTCACATGTTCAGAACACAGTCCGGTGTCATTTGCAGGATGGTGGAGGCGGTGATGAAAATGATGCCACCTCATGTTATAGTTTCTAACATCCTCTCATACAAATGATCTCATGGCTCATGAAATTTATAAATATGCTAATAAAATTGAAATGTAGGCTAATGGGTATAATAACTGCCCTGGTATTTCACAAATCTATGAATTCTTGAATCATGCCTAATTACTGCATACTGACCCTTTATCTTTAGGTAAAGTCATGGGTTTCTGATGGCCTGCTCATTAACACCTTTTTCTGACTAGGTTGTATATTATTCTTTATTCCCCGTATTGCAGGTGTACACTAGTACAATTGTAAAATGTGCTAAGAGAAAACTGTTAACAAAATTGGTTATTTTAATCTATAGGTAAAATTACTGCTGACCATGCGGAATAAATTAATAAACTCAGATCATTTTGAGCAGCGGAGGTTACAAAAGGTCACAAGACATTTTTGTGGCCTGCTGCAAGAATTTGAACTGGAAAAACTCTCAGTACACGAGTCTGTTATAGTGTTACAGAAATACACCTCAGTAAGTATCTCTCAATCAGGTGATTGTGCGGTTAACAAAATATCACACATTACTCAGTTTATTTTCCCTGTGTGTTTTATCTATCATAACATTAGCATTTTAAAAATGCTGTTTTAAACTTCAGATGTCAACCCATTAAGTGCCAACTTTTTTATACTGCAACCTTTTTTGATACCTTATTGTGAATTCAGTGCGAGAGAAAATGCTATTTTTTTTCACTTGTAAAGAGATTACCATGTTTTAGGTGTGCAGTGACACAGTGAGTAAACGAGATTTAGAAAAATGGGCAGAAAGATGTCATGGTGTTCCTTTACTTTTGACTTTAATTGGAAGTCCACTTCGCAATGGATCCATTCCACAGATGTCTCATGGACAAAAAGTTTGTTCAAATATTTCTATGTGGAATATACCAGAAGTTGAAGAGATATTGGAAAGTACATTAAACATCAACAAACGTTATCAAACTATCCTTTTAAAATTATCTGTCTTCTTGAGTTCTTTTTCATTGGATGCCGCCATGTCAGTATTAAACTGTAAAGAGGAAGAAACAAGATCATACTTGGTATACTTGCAAGGCCGCCATATTGTAAATGTAGATGATAGTGAGGCTATTCGAGAGAATGAGTCTACTTATTCAAATAAGAACATTATTTATTCCATCCATCCATTAATTATTGAGTATATCATTTGTGGTATTGAAATAGATGACAAGAGAAAATGCTGTGTAGAAGTAGCTGAGCGGAACCTGAAGAAATATTTTAATGACTACCTCGACAAAATGGCTGAT
>JAOXYB010028044.1:0-15351 GCA_028565635.1 Phoronis ovalis
GTATACAATCCAAATCCAAAATTTTCAACTCGGCTGCACACCCCCACCAAAAAATAACCTGAGTACCCCCCCCGGGGGCTACACAGTACATGGCTTTCAATGCAACGTTTTTGGATGGCAGCCATTCAATTACAAGATGGCCACCAAACTTGTTTCATCTTAAGAACCCAACAAACATTTTAATTATGATTGAAGTTTTGTTGAAATCGATTAAGTATTTTCCGAGTTCAATATCAAATAATATGTTTTCACATGGCAACCATTTTGAAACCAAAATGTCCGTCAGCTTTTTCACTTCCTACTTTCATCTCTAGAATCTATACCAAACATTTTAATCTAAGATTTGTTGAAATCGGTCTAGTAATTTCAAAGTTATCAAAGAATATGTTTTGTGACTGAGTGAGTGAATGAGTGAGTGAGTGAGTGAGTGAGTGAATGAGTGAGTGAGTGAATGAGTGAGCGAGTGAGCGAGTGAGCGAGTGAAAAGTATTATGCCAGACTGTGTCTTCCAACTTTGTTGTTGGAAGCCATAACAACGATTTAATTCTGGCCCTAGCCAATTTTATACAGAAACTTTCAAACACGTTATGGGTTTATTATATGATATACTGATCGTAATTAGCGTGAATAATTTATAATTTATGTTTTCGATCGTTGTAAGTTTGCTTCATAATTCTTAAAGTACAAGCTGGTTATAGTTAAAACTAAAATACGACAATTAATTACAATACAAATGTGAATTATAATTTAAAAAAACACGATAGATACAGATAATTCAAATTTAATATTATTAAAATATTAAGACTAAATGTGCAGATATGGGCACATCAGACTAAACGACAAATACTGATAGCCACCTAAATCAAGTCTTAGTTGTGCACCAGTTAATTTCTGATTTTACTGATTTTGTATATGTTTTATTAATAAAGTAAACAAACACAGCAAACTGAATAATTCAAATATTTTTGTTATAGACAAACGTTTATATGATCCGTGTATTTAGTAAGCTTACTTGTAGATTTCAGGCTTCCAAAATTCATGATTATAAACTTATGTCCAACAAAACGTTTGATTATTGTTATCTGCACCGGTAGCCGCCATGGAGCGATTAAGCCGCAAGTCGAATGTGTATTCAGATAGAAAAGTACTTTTTAATAAACAAAATATTCTCCCAGTTCTCATAAATATTATAAAGATTTTATATTTAGACGTAACGATTATTAAGCCCACTTCAATTATTGAAAAACAATAATTTTCTACTTCATATCCTCATTTACTTGGTAAGATAAAATCAAATACTAGAAGCTCAAATAAATATGCCCGTATAATCATACTTGGGCATCCCAATTTGGAACATCATATACCTATAATAACCTCTTACTCGGTATGGACATCACAGTACAACTCAGCAGTTGATCTGCTGTGGTGCGGTGAAAGAACATTCAAAATCAATGTGAACTGTTGATTCAGTAAAATAATATCAGCAATTATAAAATAGGTTAAATTTTAATATTTCCCAATTGAACGTAGATTAAATTCGTGCAAATATTTATTTTAAGAAAGAAAATATTCACCCAATATCCATAAAATAATAGCCCCTGAAAAAGTTACGAAAATTACACCGCACACTGGCTGTGTAACGTTACGTGAAAATATTTGGATTAAGAACAGGTGATTTTTATGAATTTAGTAAACATTAAACCGCCTAGCCGTTGTTTTTATTGCCTATTACCTACAGCAAGTTCTAATAATAAAATATTGCCACTGGCACACAATTCTACATAATAGTTAATGTAAAAAACGGCAATTGTTACTCGCCTTAGTGTCTCTTTGCTATTGCATTGTAGAAATGTGTGTAATTCAACGCAGTATTAGAATAAACGTGTTTAAAAGTCTGTTGTGGGACCAACCATTATTCGCATGTAATATATTGACAATTCGGCAATCCATGCAAGTAAGCCTATATACAGTATTAGGCACCTGTCCTTGTATTACGTCGACACTGTGAATATGACGGTGCATGTTGCTTTTCAATTGATGACAATAAATGCATTATCTGAAGCCCTCTGCTAAATTCAGTTGAATTTATATAATACGAAGAACGATGCAATATGCTCAATATCGTGGTGTGTGGATTTTTTTGTTGGATAATTTAGCCATATGTGACGTTACACATTATATGTAAATCTAGATGAATGATTCCATTATTGTTGTCGTAACCATTAATTACTATTAATTTCCCAGCCCATAGACTTGTGACTTCAATTCTTTCGTAAAGTTGTACTGATCGAATTCTGATATGCAAATAATTACTTCGGTAAGATATATAAATATTAACGCTGTGTTTACCTTGAACTGTTCAAATAAGTGCGATAATACATTCGTTGTATGTATAATTATAAAAATATCCGACAATACTAAGGGTCACGTCTCATTGCAGAAATGGGGATCTGACTATATATCAAACGAATCTAATATACCTTTATGACACAAGAATAAGTCAGATATGCAGTTTAAAGTTTATTATATATGCTTATTAAAATACATTTATACAATGCAGTATAAACAAAGAGACTATTCATTTAATGCAGTTTGATTAAATATCTAGTTATTTCAGGCCCGGTGGGTACTGCCATTCGAAGTCACTACATATATGTGCTGCCTAATAGGCCCCCTTTTTTCAGCTCCAACATTTACCACAGGGTATGTTTTTCACGCTTCTTAAAGCTTTATTTACCACAGGGTATACGTTTCTTGTTGGATTTTTACCACAGGGTATATTTTTCAAAAAATATTCGTTTACCACAGGGTGTATTTCTTGGAAAACGCATTTACGACAGGTATGAAAAATTAATGTTCGTAAATTTTTCCATATTTATTAACCACAGGGTAACTATTTCTGGAGAGTTATTTACTACACGGTATATTTTTTGTGATCTTCATTTACCACAGGGTCAGGGTTTTTTACCCTGGGCCGCACACCCCTACCAATTTTTCTGTCAAGTACCACCCCGGGATTTCAGGGCACCATCCATATTTCTCCAGAAATAATCGGCATATATACGGAAATAATTATATTCAAAGCAAACAAGCAACCCAAGAGAAATAGGAGGAGGGGAGATGGGTGGACGACCCCGAAAGAAACCCGGGAAAGAAAGCTGCAGGATCTGATAATAGACGGAAATAACATACAACAAGATCCATGGAGCGAGTGATTGGGTATAGGGTTCTATGTGTTCTGATTGGTCGGTTGCCCGGAATCTAAACCCGCCTTGATCTCGTGTCATAAATATGGTCACTGCAAGTATTCGTAACCTGCTTTTGAACGACTCGGGCATCTTAACTTGTGTCCATTCACGCACTCTTAAAGCCGGCACGTAACAACTTAGGGCTAGCTATGGGCCGCTAAATAGTCTCGCCCACTGTGTTAAGGTTGATATGCCGGAAGGTTTTCCGAGAAAACTATTCTCAAGATACATGTTAATGAAATATGAAAGCAGATCCCATGCTTGTTATTTGTGGGACTAACATACTAAGAATGAATGATTGTATCATAATGATATTAGTGTGGTTTGTTATTGTCTCAAGTTTAGTCAGGTTTGATCTTAAGATCATAGTATTATTTAAAAAAACTCGTCAATTATTTTTGTAAGAAGGACTTATTGGATAGTTTGTCGAAATTTTTTATTCAACGAAATTGTCCAAAATGATATTTATATTCGACTACTTAAATTCCTAAAAATCACTGTAAGTTACAGCTGAAGCGACAGAAATAGAAATGTTTTATCATGATTTTGCCTATAAACTATGTATTTTTACATTTGCGAATTTGTAATTTAATTTATTGGTAAAGACCCCCGAGAAGGAAAATTTGGTTAATTATAATTTTCGCGTACACGTGTCGTTATCTTTCGGCGAGATGTGGGTCCATTTCCCGTTTTAACGTGCTTGTTGCCAACGTTACTTTCAATTTCTAGACACAATGAGAATATCGTAACATTTTATATTTACATACATGTTCTAAAATAGATCGTAGATTAAGTTTTGTTTGTAGTTATTATCTGTCAAGACGTCGTTAGCTCCCCCTAAGATACAGGTGTGTACATACAGCTTAATGGAAGCTCGAATGGAAGTGTGTCAGTATGTGGAAACTGAAGGGCAGATATTAGATATACTGTATTGTCATAGTTAATGAAGACCAAAGGCGTCAATGTATTTTATATGATCAAAATTGAATTAAATGAGTACTTTATATGAAGAAAATGCAATCAATGCTGATCTAAAAAAATATCAAATTATTAACCAGTGATAATTAATAATAAATAATAACTCACTGATGGTTCGGCTTTATAACTAAAACTAATATAATACCCACGAAAAATAGCGGTTTCGTGGCACCAGTCATATTTGATTCAACACACACACGTGGGTAAATTGGAAGAAAGTAAATAGTAATAGAAACTGAGCTGTGTTTCTACGTGGGTCTCATGATACCTTCTGATTGGCAGTATAATCTCTTGACAACTGTGAAGGCTTGGGCATGCGCAATTTCACTTTAAAGTAGGCGTGTGTCGAAGGGTATAATAGGGATACTGACATTTACCTAGTTCAGTTGCGAACTGTCATCAGAATATATATAGCGTCTCAAGGAGGATTATAACATTATCATCAATATTTTAAATTTTCACTACAGCAACAAAGAAGATATTCTCCAAGTAAGTTCCAATACGTTTTCTATAGAGCAGGAATTTTGTTTATCATTTAAGCGCAGGTAGGAAGTTATTTAATACTAGTGATTGAAAAAGGGGAAAATGAGCTTGGTGAGAAAAAAGAACCCACACTTTTATATGGACATGAAAGTTTGTTAACAATCTATATGTTTTGAACTTGTTTTGTTAAGTATTGAACAATGATTAAGAAGGCTAAGAAACTAAACCTTTATATGGACATGAAAGTTTGTTAACAATTTATATAGAAAAAAATTGGTTGCTATCCAAACGTTTTATGTTTTGAACTTGTTTTGATAAGTATTGAACAATGATTCAGAAGGCTAAGAAACTAAACCTTTATATGGACAAGAAAGTTTGTTAATGAATTTGACGAAGAAAAAATTAGTTGTAATGCAAACGTTTTATGTTTTAAATTTGTTTTGATAAGATATAAGCAATGATTCCGAATGCTATATTTTTTTCTAAACAAGAATTACAATTAAAAAAATTATTGTATTCTCCTTTTTCCTTTTGTGTAATTCGCACATGTATGTACGGTACGTATAGCGCTTACATTTAAAAGATCCTGTATACATTATCGAGTTGAATAATAAATGGTGTACATACAAGCCTTAAATGAACAATTGAAATATAGATACACAGACAACAACAAAAAACTACTGAATTATTATTTCAAAGGATATAAATGCTTTTATATTCTTACTGTAACTAGTAAACTATAAATTTGGAATTGTAAATGGCACCACAAGAGAATTGTGCCCTTAAAACAATCGATAGCGGTACAAGTCTATTATATCATTTGATTCCCTACAGAGAGAAACATCAAACACTGTTATAGTGTTACAAAGTGTTGTAAAACAGTAACCTGATTTTGTTCCAGATATTCTAATCACTCGGCGAAAGATAAAAGTATCACAAAGTAATTCAACATGACGATATAATGCAATTTTTGCACGTTACGCTAAACCTTTCGCTTTCAAAAGTTCGACATAGTCTGAAACTGAAGCTGAAACAGGTTTCATGACCTTACAAGTCATGTAACGTTTTCGCATTGTATGCGCTTTATGGAGAAGTTTAGTTTCTACTTATTTTTTGTTTCCAGAAAAATGTGTAAAGAAATAAAGTGTTTATTTGTTTTTCCACTTGAAATTTGAAACTCTTTATTTTTTACTGAATATGCATTCATTTGTTCTAGCAGTAAAATGAAAACTGGACTTCTAGAATTATTTCTGGTGTTCGCCTGCAGTTTGGTTATAAATGCGGCTAGTATTAAAGATATTGAAGCTTATTTAGAGAAACTAGAAGACGAAAATGAAATGTACAACACTAGAAAACAACTAGAGGACATATACAACGCTAAAAGGGGCGGACTAGGTTGGTATTTTTCCAATCTTTTTAAACCAGGTCATAACAAATTTTGAGTGCAATCTTGATCTACTCGAATTCAATCCAAAAAGAAAACAAATTAAACGAATTATCACTTTATATTTGTATGTTCCACTCACTGTGCAATAAGTAAAGCCAGTAACGCAGTTAACACAGATATTTTTTAATTAGGGCGCAGGTGTGCTTCTAAACAGAATCTATACAAATATGAAGAATATAACATCCGTCGCTGTTCATAAATCAGTAATAAAAGTGTCTGCCGGAATCTTCCAATGGGATTCCTTCTTTTTAAATATTAATGTTGCACAAAGTCCTAATGACTGCGAAATAAGTACCTGGGAATAAGTAATTGAACAGCGTAGGTACATGCTGTAACAAGCCCTTCAATCGATCTTAAACATAACACGTTTGAGATGCCTATCAATTGTACTCATCATTAGCCCACGCTTAGACCTCGTCACAATCTATAAGCTATTGATACATTTTGTTTTAAATTAATTAACTTGATTTAAAAGTAGTATTTGTTATTTAATTTCTTGTTTCACGCCACTAACAATTAAGAACTGTATATAAACAGTAAACTGTTACTGGACTAGCACCTTTTAGGACATGCCATACATTTTGATATAGTTAGTCGATATCTATGCAGGACGCGCAATTAATTATAGATAAGTTTATTCAGAGGCACTCTCATTTTTAGAATGATTCATTCATAAAATCCAATATCTCACAGGTTCGTCCATGTTTTGTACCTTCTGCACTGCTCAAGACTATAAAGTTGACTCTCAGACTTTTGTTCATTTCGGAATCTAGGTATCAGGATATTGGTTTCTCAAACTGCAGATAAATTGACAAGTATCCATCTTCCGTCATGTTATAATTTACGTCATGCATACATAATTCATTTAAACCCCATCCTGCAACTTTTTGTCACTTACGAATTATACTGCGTTTATATAGCAACGTTTTAATCGACACTGAGTAAGCCTGTCTAAACAAAAGGAAGCAAGTCAGATTCAACTCTGTCATCTATTTGAGTAAACCTAGGATATAGAGTTTTATATATCCTAGAGTAAACTATGTGAACCTCAATTCGTCATTTCGAACATATCTTTTGCAAAAAATCAATATTGTCACAATCGCAATAAAATACAATAATTCACAAACAAAAAAATATGATACATTTATTATAACATAAGTCTTAAAATATACTACATTTGTGTCGGCATTTTCGCAGTTAAAGTGTATGCACTTATTAAGAAAAATCATATCGAATGCTCCCACGTCAGCCTGAAAAACGTATGTTATTTTGAACTGTTGAAACATTTGTTACCAACGTGAAGTGATAACATAACGATTCAAAATTTCAGAATATAATTATTCGAATGTGCCGTCTTATAGTAATATTCGCAAATCGCCGTTATAAATCCTTTCTGCCGACAATAAAAGTTCGAAGTAGTGGCTCCACGAAGACTAATGAAATATCTCGTTTATGTATTAACTGAAAAAATGAGATAAAATGATATTGATTGTGTACATAAAGATCGAATTAGTACCCCGCACGTGCCCGCAGTGTTATACAATGGTACAAGTGAGGATACTTGGTTTTCTTCCTTGTGGGTGATGCTCGCTGTGTGATCAAACTATGAGCTACAGTTCGGGCTATCAGTCGGCTATATATATATGGAAACATAAATACTAGCAATTGTAAAACAAGAACTTTCACTAAAAAGGACATATTCAAATTATTGAAATTTATAGAACTGTTGGGTATTATATCCCTGACGTTATTGAAAAATGTTTTAGCATTATTTCCACAAAAAAGTTACACATTAATACGGCTTTTAGGGAGACACGAGATCGTAGGACATGCTTTAATAACAAGGTGTAGAAAATATACAGGAAATATTAAGAGACCACAAATGTCTCCTGACGCAAGGAATAGGATGCATAATTATGACAGCTGATTCTTAGTACACTGTTGCATTATTAATTATAAAGAAAACCACTTTCTCTAGAGAACTTTCTCTGGATGCCAGGTCAGCTGCAAAATCTAACAATTCTTAAGAAGTTAACTGCTTCGTGCAAAAAATATAAACATAGTGAACTTTCGAAAAAAACTTAGATCATATTTTACACAAAAATGATGTTCAGTAATACTGTTAATAATAGTAGAAATAGTAGCTATGTTCATTTGTATATATTAGTGATCCCAGCATAAGTATCTGCTAATTAAATACAGTTCATCTTTATAGCAGACGATTGTGACATTAAAATATCAAACCGCAAAAACCAGTAATATGTTTAAAAAAATATTTCAAAAATAAAAAAAAAATTCCAGGTTTGTAGCATGACGTACTTGTACTTGATATGTTCCTTTTAGCCGCAGCCCACGGCTTACTACAGTGTTCAGTACCTCGATCGGCTTACTATAGTGTTCAGTACCTCGGCTTACTATAGTGTTCAGTACCTCGGCTTACTATAGTGTTCAGTACCTCGGCTTACTACAGTGTTCAGTGCCGCGGCTTACTACAGTGTTCAGTACCTCGGCTTACTACAGTGTTCAGTACCTCGGCTTACTACAGTGTTCAGTACCTCGGCTTACTACAGTGTTCAGTGCCGCGGCTTACTACAGTGTTCAGTACCTCGGCTTACTACAGTGTTCAGTACCTCGGCTTACTACAGTGTTCAGTACCGCGGCTTACTACAGTGTTCAGTACATTAATTTTGGGTAGTAACAATGTCAACATGTTGTATTTTGTGGTAGAACCAAAAAAAAATCCAATACCATTTTTTAAAAATCGAAATTTTAATTCATTTATTTTGAATTAGTGCAATTCATTAGAAGACTATGTAATAAATCAACGAGGATAAAACTGTACAAAAAATTAATTGGTGATGTATCAGAGGATAGCTGGACACGTGATGTATCAGAGGATAGCTGGACACGTGATGTATCAGAGGATAGCTGGACACGTGATGTATCAGAGGATAGCTGGACACCTGTATTTATAAAACATAATAGCTTGATGAAGCTTGCTCTATTTTATATTTGCATGAACCAGTGATGCCGGGCTGTGATGACGGAGATGGATGGGAATCTAATTACCTATGTCTGTCCGTCCACTTTAATCATTTATATACGAATAATTGTTTGTTTTTTTTGCCAACACATCATCACTATCATACCATACCACAAACTGATTTATGACAGTATGACATGGGTGACTTTTAAAACTTGCAATTTGTAAAGAAACGGTAAATTAAACATAGACGCTATGCATGTGTACAAAATTAACCGAGCAGATTCGTAGATTCAAAATCTAAATTATTCATGCTACGATGATAATGCAATTACTTGTCAACCGATCACATCACACCATCGCCAATAATTAATTTCAAACTTAATTCTTAATATCACGTATCGTATTTCAAAGAGGTCGAATAGACAAAGTATTAGAATTCCAATTTGCCATTCATATATTCATTCAAATGTTTTTATGACACTGAACGAAAAACGAATGAATGATTAGTCAAATATTTGTGTATTAAAATTAGATCTAGTCTTACTATTTTAAATGTAAGTGTGTAAAAAATTTTTTTTCAATATAACATTGCTTATTCATAAAATAAAAGGCCCCATACCCATGTTTTACAAATATTAAACAATTTTTCAAACATGTGTATCATACAATAATAATTGTCATGCTTGTAGTCTTCATTTAACAAGATACCAATGCCCCATGCTAGTGGCAAAATGCCTCCTGCTTCCTATATGCTCTTCAAGCAGATGGTACTCAGCAAAGTTGGTTGCAAATAAATGCGACTATTATATTCGCGCTTTTAACTTTCTAAATGTACTAACTCTTTTTTCGTGATCTCGAACAACGAGTCGGTAAAATCTAATGGTTTCAAAATGTTCTCGTAAATTCTTTGCATGTTGGAATAAATTGTATTTCGTAATTTTAATCAATTAACCCGTTTTCACACTAATTTTAATACTAAATTATTAACTTGCAGTTTATATGCATAAACTTCTTTATTTAGATAGTTATAAATTAATTTTTACTATAAAATATTCAGAAGTTTGCGAAAAATACGTGTAATATTAGAATTATTAAAATGTTTTCTTCAAGGAGGGACCTCTTATTTTTTATATTTAGAGGGCAATGGACGGTAATACTCAATGGACGGAAATACTCAATGGACGGTAATACTCAATGGACGGTAATACTCATTGGACGGTAATACTCATTGACTCAAAAAACAATTATAAGTAACATGATGTAGTTATGAAGCAAAAAGTTCCAATTATCTAGAAAATTATTTTCGCATTTTCTCTACAAGCCCATCTGAGTGTAACCAAGTGAAACAAGCTAAAATATAATAGAAACTTTAGAAAGAAATTATACTGAATGTTAAGATGTTATTTATATAAATATCAACGCATAACTTCATCAACATAAAAGTAATAATCTAGAAACTTGTTTTTACATTTTCTATAAAGTCATCTGCTCTAAACCAAAAACGAATTAAGATTGGATAAATATTTATGTATTTAAAAAAGGTGTAAAAATAACCGAGAATTTGGTAACTTATGCTGAGAAATATTTTTAAAAAAACGCCGTTATGATATTCCTTCGCTAGCTGTAATATAGATATCAGCGCTTGTATAACTTATTGTTCAGATCTGCATAAAAACAAATAGGAATATATAATAACAAATAGGAATATATAATAACAAATAGGAATATATAATAACAAAAGTTATATATAAAGATTCCTGTATTAAACATTTACATGGTTGTTAGTCGGATGAGTTGTTTTCAATCACAATTCTACTTCGTAAACAAATACCTTTGTACCTTTCAATTTTTGTCCATGCATAAGTAAATGATTTGCAAGATTAATTAGTAATACACAGGTGTGTTATGTACACCACAAATATTTTGTAATTACAGGGATGAGGTACTTTCCCACAGATTGTGTTTACTCTAATGCGAAAAAGTCATTAATTTTTTTATAAGTTTTTACGTGGAATTAACATTAAAGTACAAGGGTTATTGATAGGTACACTATCATAGTACTTCTCCAGAGATTATCCCGCTTAATAATACAAAATAAATTAATATACATATACTTGTGAGGAAAGCCTTCAATTATCCAATGTTTTGTTTCAGAAATGCTAGAAATATATTGTCCTTCTTTTTGAAAACCAAGTTAAAAATTAATACAACATATGACTCACAGGAAAATATTTAGAAACAAAAGTTTTTTAAATTTCGAATGGACCACGTTGAGCTTAATGTCTCAGTGTACCATGATCACTCTTTTGTTATTGAGGGCATTGAGCTAACAATATACTCCAGAGACCTGGTATGCACTTATTTGTAATAATTACTCGATGTTTTGGCTGAAGATATGTTATTTTTTACATAAAATATGTATAATCTGCGCTATTTTGTACAATCGTTTCAATGTGCGGTTCATTCGTTATCTTACTGAACTTGAAAGTGTATAAATAACTTCTTTTGATACCTGTTAACGTCATATATATTATATTTTATCTTGTTTTGCAGATAATCCTGCTAATGATACAGCGTATGATATATTAGACTATAGTGACTATACGATTTTCAAATATTTTTATCATGATTGTAGCATCATTTGCGTAATTGTTTTGACAATAACTATATTTTGTTTTATGTTGTAGCACTCGTTAACCTTAGTGAAGTATGGAAAGCATTATTTATTAATAAGCAATTCCTGTAGGAAGTTCTAATTTTCGTGCAAGACTTTTGATAAAAGTACTTACTTGGAATTTCTGAATCACATATCCTTGATCCATACAAAGTCATGGTCATTAAAACTTAGCTAATTTAATTACCTTCTCTTTACACAAAATATCAATTAAACAAAATTAAATCTATGTGACGTACACTATGTCACTGACGATTCACTGCTTCAAACCTGTAGAGAATTGTTACCAACCATGTACACCACAGTGGGATATACTTTAATTACGGTAAATATAACAGTACATGTGAGGCAAGAAATCCGAATGTCCAGCAGGAAACACATTAAATGAAACTTAATGCGACAAAATGTCCATTAAAAATTATGAAAGATTGCTAAAAGTTAGAAAACAAAAACATTTGTAGGAAATCATGCCAAAGTATATTAGAGTCCATACATTAACTATTTATAAACTGTTCTCTCCTAAGTCGGCAATTTATGTCTACTGGGTAAAGTGTATGTAGTAAAACAAAGACAGACATATTGAATACAGATGTTTAATTAACAATTATAAAACCTAATAATAAACCAAAGAACATAAACTAAGTGAAATAGTGCTCACTAATACAAAGTACAACATACTCACTAAAAGAGAAAAAAATTAATATCTACACAAAATATAATGGGCAAAGTGAACCACTGAATGACTAGGGGGTAAAGTAGCCCAAAACGAGTTATACGATGACTCCCAGGAATGAAGGAGAATGTAGTGATGCAGATACTTAAACTAGGGTAAAGTCCAGGGTGGATCGCCACTGCAAGAGCAATTCTTGTGGTATGAACAAATTTCATAGGTTCTTTTAAGAGACAGAAACTAAACAATTTGCTGGGTAGGAAATTCCTCCAAGCTTATTACATCAGTACTGTTAGTAATGCTCCTAGGATATCTATCTTTTTCTTGAAATTCAGTGATCCGGTTATCAGGAGAGCAATACATGTTCATTTGTACTTATGTCACGCCTCCATCTAATTGAAAATGAAACTTGCTGGTCCATCTCAGGAGACAGCTGTCATCTCACTAATGACTCAGTGTGAAATATAATTTTCACTAATAGGAAACAAAAAATACCCTAGAGTAAAATGACTTAACAGAAAAAGTCATTAATTTTATATTGCTTTCAATAATTCATTAATTATTACGTAATGTGAATATTATTTTTAAACTGCTGTCAATTTATCAGGATATTGCATTAGAATTTCGCACAGAAACCAGGTAACAGTGGATTAATGTTTTATTAAGTGTTATATTTTAAAATGAAGGATTGAAAAAACATTTTATTTAATTTATAGAATTTAATGAATGTGAGGGAAAAGACGAACCGTTTCCATGCAAGTCCGTCCAACAATGTATTGCGTTAAAGTTTGTTTGCGACAAAAACCCTGACTGTGAAGATGGTTATGATGAAGACCCAGAAATGTGCATGGCATGTAAGTACACGGTGTAGCTAATGAGTCGTGAAGAAAAATTAACAACTTATTAACAGTAACTAGCTAGACCAACATCTATTCCAACAGTGACAAAAACTGGGCCCCTATTTTTAGGCATGTATTTAATTATTATACCAACATTACGAACACATATATTTACATAAAACTTATTAAAGCAGCGCTGACATTTGAGGTAGCAAAGAATAATTATATACACTATCAAAAGACATATCGAGTCGAACACCACATAAATGTATACGCAAAAGATTTGCCGAGGAACATGCGTAAAATGTATATCTCAGACTTACATGTACTTTGAATACAAAAGCTACAGCAGCAGCTTTCATAAGTAATTAAAAATATGCAAAATTTCGTTATTTAACTATAAAGGAATATTAGCCCACCTGTGTTACATAGATCAGGTGTACGCGCATATGTGTGGTAGGCAACTTAGCTTATTACTCTCCATGCGCATTTAATCAATGATAATAGTTAAGAAAGCATGCATCACTTTCGTATATATACGTATATTTATACTACGTTTTGTTATACTATGTTCTACTCCTGTGATATGTTGTCAGTATAATATCAGTGATTAGACATATTTCTATGGAAACTACATGCCATAAGGTGTTCTACAGAATTGATAATGCAATGTGTTGTTTGCTTTTTGCTTAGCAATACACATGCATTTTCATGGCATTTTTCAAAAATCTAAAAAGTAGCTGTGTTGTCATATGTGCTACCCTTGCTGCTGCATCAAATTAGAAGCATCAAAAAGCCTTTTAGTTTCTTTTTTATTTCAAAAAATTGTTCTGTTGTCTGTTGTGACACTTACATTTTGTATTATGATAAAAAGACTAGCTATATTGGCTCTTTCTCACATAAAGGAAGTTTTGTATGTTATTTTGTCGCCTAAATTATGTCGACACTGATCTCGGCATCTTACAATTAGTACTAATAAATACATTTGTTTCCATTTTAGTCCAGAGACCGGCTGTTCCTGAATTAGAAGCTTTCTTATCACAAGAAAAATACTGGATTATGGGGAAATTATTTGCAAATAAACCAATAGCTAAGGTGGCAACAGCTCTTGTTGGTAAGTAAACAATATAGGTAAACTAACTTTTGTGTTCCCCTTCATAGTTGCATATTATATCTTCGGTAGCATGTATAAAAATAAAGTAGACATAACATGTAAAGCAAAGTAGATGAGTCGGTTTTGTTATGGACATGTTTGGCTAAAAACTTCATTTTCTAGATAAGTTTTAAGAATACGGATCATTAATAACACTTATTAGCTTATCCTTGTGTCAAGTGTATATGATTTGATCGGAACATATATTTTGTATATTTTTAAAACACTGCGGTTCTTAGCAATTCTTTGCAATATTATACGATGCTCTTTGTTTTGGAAGATACTGCCGGGTTATGAATAAAGATAACTTAGTGTATTTTGATATTTGCTTCTTTTTAGTAAGCCGCTCTGTCGATGATTTCCGCCGTCGTGTTGGTATGTCCCTTGCCGAATCTGATAATTTAATAACCGTGTTGAAAGCAACCAGAAGAGGGAACAAAAGTGCGCTACAGAAGATGGGAATGAAAAGTGCCTCCTGGGGAGATGTTCAAGAAATCTTTGGCAAATTGATCAAGACCGGTTTCAGACCATAAAACTTTGACGATTAAAAGAAGAGAGTGGTTTGCCTTCCAAATTTAAAATGAAACATAATGGGGCCAGATACGGAATTGATTACCAAAATCTGTATGTTCGTCACGTCATTTTTTTGTATGTTGGCTTTTCCAGTATAATCTTCAGTTTTGTTTAATCATTTTTAGACTCCAAAATTTTGCTATTGTTTTATTATTTTATGATGATTCTCAAAAACTAACTCGAAATGTGTTAGCCCCTTGAGTGAGAAGTAAAACATGGTGGCATTATAAAACATCCAAAATTAAAACAAAAAAAAACGTGTATTAATATTCCCCTACTATCTTCGTATGTAGTGCCAAC
>JAOXYB010028066.1:0-50150 GCA_028565635.1 Phoronis ovalis
TAATATAATTTAAAAATACATCATTGTATATATATATATAATATTATATATATATATATATATATATATATATATATATATCTGCCTGCAAATTGGAATATTTTCTAAACAAAGTCCCAAGATAGTATTATTATAATGTCCCAGCTCTGTCTCTGTAATCTTCGAAAGTGCCTGATACTAAATTAATTCTTCCTCCTGCTTGTATAGTTGGCAGTAATGACGATGACGTGCTTTTCGGATCGTTTGTTGTTTTCATAGACGCCATTAATTTTTGGGATTGTCTAGATAAATTATGAGGAGCGATTGGCTGCAGAGAGTGCCGTGCACCTCTCATGCCTGAACGAGACTGGTTGTTGCTCCTGTCCGTTTCTGCTATGTGAAAACTATGGCTTTTTGCACTAGCTAAACCTGTGTTTGCGTCAGTTTGATATCTCTCGTATATTAAACGTCGTTTTTGCTCTTCCTCTAAACTCAGGGGTACAGATTTGGACTGAAATCTTGCGTCTGAAGAATTCGGAGATTTGTGAATGGGGATCGTTATAGAATTTGCTTGATTAGGAGAATTGCGCAAGGGACTCCGTGAACGCAGTAGACTATTGCGTTCCATTTGCGTTGACCGAATTTTTGGAACCGTGTCAGTTTGTTGGATACTTGGCACATAGACTTCTACTTTGTGTTTATTCTTTTTGCTCTTTTTCGATTCATTCTTTTTTGTTTTTAATCTCTTTCCAAGTTTTGACCCTTCTGCTTCTGCAAACACATCATCCTGTACATCGTCGTCATTTCCTCTCTGAAAATATGATGCCTCTTCATTTATACTTCCTTTTGAATGCAAACTTATTCTGTCTAAACGTAGTGACGTTTTAGAACTAGTACTACTTTTCATTTGAGAACTATTTCTCATCGATCTTAGCTCAATCTCTTCACTATCAAGCATGTTTTGTAAAACGTCTTTATTTGTTATTGCACTTGTATCTGCTCCTGCCTCACGAACTAAAATTTTTACACACTCGCCGAACCTTAGCTTAAATGCATGCAACAGTGGCGTGACGCCGTTGTTATTAGCTTTATCAACTTCCAGTGAATTTTTCATGTGAGCTGAGTTAACTAAAATCCGTATAAAAGATGCGTTATTTGCGTTCACTGCAAGATTAAGAGGCGTATTGCCTTCCTTGTCCACAATATTTGGATCACAGTGCACCTTACGGACCAACAAACGGGAAACGTCATCTAATCCGGGATTCATAGCCGCCATTGCCAACGATGTACGTCCGTAACAGTCTTGTACATTTACATCCGCGCCATGTCGTAATAATAACCGTACCATATGTGTTCTAACATCCTGTCGCGCCAACTGTGTGGCTATTAATAAAGTTGTTCTTTGAGCTCCGTCTTGAATGTTGACGTCAACTTGTGAGTTTTCCAGCAATGACGTAACAATTCGCACCTTTCCGTTTTCTACGGCTTTTAACAACGCTTGGGAAGCATCCCTTACTTCACGACTTGCTGATCGAACGTGAATTCGTCTTGTTGACATGTTTAAAGAATCTTCACCATTATCGTTTATCACTGAAATAACAGAAAACAAGTTGATAAAATAATGCCGTGAGAGGTGAGGTCCATCTCGATGTTAGCTCAAGGCGCGCGCCCCGCTCCATTTTCCTCTATCCCAGAAAGAAGTAATAATAATACGTTACTCCGTTTTATTGTTATCCAAATCAATTGTGGTTACTAATTGCTGAAAAAGAATTTCAAAGTGTACACTAATTAACTTTCGACTGTGTCTGACAGAACTATTAAAAATTAGTCTATAAACATTCTTGAAAAGAAAGTACAAAGTGGAAATAACTTGCAAATCTCGAGTTTGCCCAGAGTTTGCCTTACTTAAATTTGAAAATTCGACACTATCCATTCATTTTCGTCTAACTTATTTGCTTCAACTAATTTCTGTGATTTTTAATCCTGATACGTGAATATTCTGCTAAATATTCTAACGCATTACTTAGGGCACGTTTAATGTTTAATGCAGTACAACAAAACGTTTTTCAGGTTTGATAAAATGAAGCCAATGTATTGTGCTAAACAAAATATATCAACTATTAATAATTGATGCTGGATGAAAAATCACCCTAGTGATATTGAACAGTAGATCTGTTTCACTCAAAACCGAAATGCTATGTAATTACTAAATGTGAAAAATGCAGGAAACAAATTACATGCAGTTCATGTATATTTTAAAATACCTCCATTTTTAACAGTAGCCTATTTTGGGGTAGAATTTTGATTACTGTACAGTAAATAAGGATCTTTATATTTGAACCTCAAAACGGATGTCTAAAAAAGCTTAGTAAAACGAAAGTATGTCACCGAAATATTTTAATAATGTCCAAAATAGCTTTCCAGGGTCCGGTGAAAACGAATTATTTTGGACCTGTCTTAGAGCATGGGTAATGATTTAAAAATGCTTGAATAAATATATGTACCGGTAGCAATTGTATGCACCAAATGAAATTACATTTTAATCGCTATCATTCCTATAGATGAAAATCTTTGGGATGATTAACATTCAGTGTGTCTGTAATAATGTTCAACGATGTAATAAAATATACAAAATTGATTATATTTTCTAATTGAGTGCAAATCATTGCAAATGTACACATTCAGTGAAATAAAGTACGAAATTTGAAACCCAATTATCTACCAGTAAATCATCCTATTTATTTTATTGTACAGAAGTACATGAGAAAAAACTACAATAACGACAAAAAACAAATTAATAAAATCAACTGGGACATTATACCTTCATTTTCGTTCGCAATGTCCATATCAAAAATTAGATCTATGTCCCTCATACTTGTAGCGTTTAATAGCACCATTCCGTACATGTACTCTTCGTTCCAAAAATTATCTTTTAATGGATATTGCCATAACTTGTGTAAGATTATAAATAACTTTACTTGGAAAGAAACTCTATACTCCAAAAACATGTTGTTTTCGGAACAGGAAGGCTTTTGACTCGGTCAGGTATACTAAAAGCATTATTATAAGACAAAAATATTATACTTAAACGTAACTTTGATTTAATTTCCGGAACAATTCCCACAGATGCATGTGAAGTAGACGTTGCCGTTCCAGGAGTTGTGTAAGGATTCAAGCTTTTTATGGCATTTAGTTGCTGTATACGCTCTGAAGGGAAGGAATTGCATACAAACGCTGAGGTAACACATTCGCACATCTAGATACTTTATATATTAGATAATAGAATGGCATTTCGTTAATACCCACAAAATGTTCAAATCCAGTGGAAATAAATAATTATAAATATATCAGATATCTTTGCATTTACCCATACTGAATGTTATTGATTTCAGGTAGATTCTATGTGAGGTTGGTATTAAAATTTTACTAGTTTAAACTGGTGAAGAACGGTATTACCCTTTGTTCAAGGGGCTTCGACATATTATTTATTAAAGAAAATAGAGTTTTTCTTTATTAATTTTTATGTTGCGCTTAGAAACACAAAACATATTTTAAAGTCTTCCTGGGCAGAAGTATTATTTATAACTTGGTGTAAATATTATGGCAGATTTTATGAAGTACCTGTTCAATAGTTATAACGTCATTTGTACTGTCATAGAGTTTCCGAAGAATGAGCCATCTATATACGGTTATAATTAACGACAAGCAATTAATCAGCTTATAAATACTTTGATTTTTGTTTGCTATTTATGTAGAGTACTTGTTAGCGTGTTTATGTAAATGTTCTTTATAATATGAACGAGTATCGGTTTATATGTGCGTAAAGCAAAACTAGCAATTATCGTAGTTTTTTAATGTCTCGAGATACACGAAGGTGACGTGTGCATTTATTTCAACCTATTAAAATGAAGAGATGGACATGTAAAGGTATACATTTTAAAATGGTAATACATACTCATATAACCTGAAAAGAAGCCATTTTGGGGAGGAAAATGTGTTGCACAGGACCTAGTACTAACAAACTTAAAACTACATAAATTACCATTACACATATATCTACAAAATTATGTCTCAGCTTTTAAAATTTTGCTCGGTTTTTAAATGTTTTTATTTTTTCAAATTTAAGGGTCAGACAGTTTTGCAGACATCAAAAGGTATGACCACGAGCGTTTATATCGTTTCTATGTGGTTTACTTTACGTAGGCCTCCATCTAGTTTTATTTCGCAATTGCCAGTGTGTAATTATATGTAAGTAACGGCGAGGTCTTGTTCCGGGAGTCCTGTGAGGACTTTGCCATTTTAAATTTTTTGCCGCATCATATGGGTCGCATATACAGCGTACAGATATATTAAAGAAGAAGCAATACATAAATGCTTGGTATACCTAACACGAGCAAACTCATTGTGCCCGTCATAGTGACATTGTACAGCTTGCTGGACCACTAATTTGAATGTCCACCAATCCTATAGGCTACAACCCAGAGTTCCTTTTCCTGTCACGAATGATTTTACAGTAATATGCCGGCCATTTTATTAAACTAAAAAGTACCAGACGATAATCAAACACAGGCAATATGATTTGTGCACTACTTCAATTCGTACTTCGATCGATTCAAATATAGCATGCAGAGGTTGTACTTTTGTTCTACTCTACAATGTATACGAATTTTAATGACAGACATCCTGCTATAAGAATTTGCGTAAACGATATTTTTTACCTGGTTTTTGTGTGGAAGACATCCATCAACCATTCAAAAATCATCTAAACCTTGTGAAATTCTCCCTGGCCAGCTATGCTTTATAATTGAATTTGCTGTGCTGTGTGTGTTGATTTTGGTTGGTTTGCTTCACTTGATAACAAATCTATACTGTTTGCACTCTCACTGAGTCCCGAATTATTTGCCACCCAATATATTGACAAAAAACGTTCATTAAATATATAGTTGGTTGCAGTGTCTATACACATTGAACAATATTTATCGACTTTGCTTGCCCGGAACCCATTCAATGATGTGACATGGAGTACAAAACAAACATGGTAATAAACTTGTCGTGCATAGCAGTAAGCAATTTTCCTGAGATAACATTTCATTAACTTTCAAATAACGATGATTAGTAACTATGTTCTACACGGAAATTCGGACATCATAATGTTGAGAAAATGAAAATAATTCCAATTTAAGGTAATCAGTGATCGCATCAACCAGTACGACAATCCATGTAATTATACAAAATGATGTAATTACTCGGGATAAAATTATTCTGAAAGCATGTACAGTATTCCATTAAAATATACATGCACGAGCTAAAATTAGTTTAAAATGAACAAAATTTGACTTAGATGTGTTACCGATTGAAAATTTATCAAATACCATTAATTAGAGGCAAAATATTGGGTAATGTCTGTAATCACTTTAGGGTGAGAAGTTATTACCGGATTCTTAAAACATTATCGACTAGTAGACAGTTTTATTTAACATGTTATGAAACTGAGAATTAGTCATCTGATTCTATATAAAGGAATCTGTCAGGTTTCATAGATATTTCATTTCAAGATATAGTGTAGTGACCGTGGCCAATGATTTCAAAAGGAAATCAGATACAGAAATATTGAATAAAATATAGTTAACAAGGACTGCATTTCGAAATGGAAATTATTGGGAGGGCGCCGTTCGTGAAAGTACTAAAGTGTATTTTTATCGCTTTTTTAATGATGTACAATTATAGAATAACAATAATTTATAATTTGGGAGATATAAATAAAATCACTAATTATCTCTTTTTTCCTGTTCGATTCATTTGATACAGAGAACGTAGAAAACAATAAAACTTAATTGGTGTAATTAATTAAGCAATTAATGACCACAGGAAATAATTATAAATGACGAACAATTATTGCATCGCGGCGCCAACATTTTCAATACATATCTCTATATTAAATACCTGTAGATGTCATGTAGTAATTTATATTTAATTTATTTTAATATTATAAACGACGTCCACATATAAACCAAGGAACGTTTTTCAGACGTTTATTTACGTTAAAAGTTATTACATAAATTATAAGTTATTATATAAAAAAACTACAACTGTAATGTTTATAAAGAGCCAGTGCAGACCGTTTTCATAATTTTAAAATGTCCACTAATTAAAAAGTAAGTTACCTCTTTCTGTCCATCTTAATAATTCAACCATCATTGCCAAAATTGTATGCTTGTCTCTCTTAGAAAGCGTAGCTCTTGTGAGTAATTTGTATTATGAGTGTCACATTTATACTGTTCATAAATGAACGCAGTCACCTATTATTTTGATTATATTATTTCAAACTGCATGACCAAATATGTTGACCGTCTCATGATAAATATAACCTAGTCGTGACGTCGCATTATTACAATAATAACCAACTGAATAGAAATAGCAAATCTTTTGTCCCTGTGAGTAGCTAAATTTAACCAACATGTTAAATAAACAAACAGGATGGGGGCGCTTGATCGAATTGCTCATTCCATTCACATGTTTGTCCACCCTAAACAATTAGTCAGGTGGTGGATCCGGACCAAGTTTTCACTAATGCGTTATTTTTTTTTTGATATTTTGAGTTGTAGGTTATTCGTACTTCTAGTTCTCTTACAGTATTTTTTAAATCTGATTTTGGGTATTGTTATATTACTAGTATATATATATACGTATTAATCTCGAGAAATTAAGACCGACGAGAGATTGATTGAGATGTGTATAGAATAGACAGGCTTTACGGAGCTTTTACTAAATCACATTATTACAAAACAAACTGATAATACCGCGCGTCACTGGATTAAAAGTTTAGCCTCTTTCTTAATGGATATAGTTTTGTAAACTGGCGTATATTCTGTTCAGTTTCTCTCTGTTTGGTAAGCGGTTTGCCTATTATACAGTTTTTAAAGGATATTGTACAAACTGAAAGGCTAATATCCCATAAAAAGGATATTATGGTTCCTTTGGGTATACCCCACGCGGCTTGTGTGACCTTTTAACTGTAAATTGCATTTTTGTTGCAATCCTTCACTTTTTATTCGATCTTTAATACTAGAAACACAGGAAGTCTAACATTTCGTTTTACATAAAATTTATAAAGGAAAGTAATTTTCATTAGCCAAACTAAATATATCTAAAACTAAAAATAGATAGATGTATCCACTTTCTTGCAATTTCATTTCGAAGCAACTTAAAGTAATATAAATCTGTCCTCTCCATAGACACCGAATTCAACAGTTTGTTTTATTTAGAATTTCAAATTATAGCTTAGAAGTGAAAAACCTTGCGAATTAGTAAAATATGTTTTAATTTTAGATGCAGTTTTCAAAATACCGTGAGCAATCAATGTGAATATGTACAGCAGTCCTCAACATCTGGTGGAGTTATCTGCGATGGCAAAAATAAATGTCCTATTACTACACCCTTCAAGACGAATAAACCTTTCATTT
The DNA here is from genome assembly GCA_028565635.1 of Phoronis ovalis. Classification (NCBI taxonomy): domain Eukaryota; kingdom Metazoa; phylum Phoronida; family Phoronidae; genus Phoronis; species Phoronis ovalis. The sequence continues at coordinate 7,443 of JAOXYB010028066.1, forward strand.
TTTATGTTAGCAGAACGAAAACTGACAGACTTTGCTGTGTTCCCTTTATTTTATCTTTTCTTGGCAATTTCTTTGTATATATCACGATTCGACTTACATTATATACATAAATAACGCACATACCTTTACTTAGTACGTGCTTAGTTTTTATAACTAACCTGTATTAGACTCAAGTTACTTCTTAATTTCTAGTGAATGGTCTTCGCAGTCTAAAAAACTGTTACATAACAGGTCCTCTTGCTTCGCGATGAATCCTGGCGGTTGATATCTTAAAACTTACTTTGTGGATATGCGTATCAGTATTGTACTAAAACGGATTTAGGACTTTACAATATACGTTAGATTTCATTTATTAAAACTGAGTCTTTATAGTTTTTGGATTATCTCTTGTTATAAAGATTTCACAGAAATATTTGTATACAAAAATAATTTTCCCGGCTTATAATTGTGCGCTAATAGACATTCGACGCATTCCATATGCCTAACATAGTCTCTCAAACACTTTCGCAATAACCTCTCATCGCGTCTAGTAAAACTGCTTTATTGACTGATCTACCTATCTACCCTGTCCTTTGTATCTAAAGAAAGCTTGTTTTACCTCCCAGACATTGTCCTAAAAGGTATCATTTTCCCGCTAGATGTCGTCATAAATAACATAAATCTTAATAAACTAAAAAAAAAAAAATATATGGTTGCACAGTAAACATTTTGTCTATGAACGGTGTTTTACCCAAACTATTGATTTTCACGCTTTCGGGATTTTGTGAAACAATATCTTTTTATGATATTATATATTCTACGGTGTCTATTCTACTAGATGAAAATCGAATTTTTACTGGAAGCATTTTATACAGTAAACAAGACACTTCTGTTTTGATATCCAGAAAATATCAAAATCGACCACTCATTGTGTAGAAAAGACAACAACAATCCTCCAATGAAAATCCTATATTTTTCATCTTATTCTTAAGAAGTGAGTTAACGGACAAGTCCTCTGTATTATGTTGATTGTATTGTATTATGTTGACTTGTGGTTACTTTATCTAAGCGTTCCATTACAAATATTTTAAAATGACTTTTATTAAACGTTGATACATGGATGAAATGTTCCATTCTGCCATGCATCCGACATCTTTTTATTTCTACAAATTCCATAAAATGAAGCGAAAAAAAATCAATATATATTTCAGGGACAAGCTTGACCTTGGATCCGGGAATTGAATGTTTCTCTTATATTTTAGTGAAACTGTCCCAACTGATATTCGTTGCTCAGCCCAGACAAACGCAAAGGTAAAACTGTTTAGTAAGCTTATAGACTACAACACGGACGTTTCTTTCTAAAAATGCACTTGTCATAGTAAAGTTGCGCACAGATGTATCAAAGGAATACTGAGTCAAGGGTAGAGACGCGGCTGCTATTAAAATGAGATTTTTTTTATAGTTAATAGTAGGCATTCGTTTGTTTGTGAATATTCGGTCATGTCATTCTTTTAGCATATTTTTCTATGAATAGCTCCAGGGCTAAGTATTGATATGTACTTAATTTTTGTAAAATAATTGTCAGAGTATAATTATTTCTCTGCATTATGTCGTTAATGTAAGCCAAATAAGCCATTTGTTAACATTGTCTATAGTATAATATTGTTATAGTCTTTTCGCTCACTAAGAAATCTGATATTCCTCAGGCTTTGTTTACCGAGTTGCCATCATGTTGTCATGTCATGAAAATGTTTGATAGCTACCTGTAAATAAATATTTTCCTTTATCCTTTCGTCACACGGAAACCCACTTGAAAATAAAGATTACTGAATTACGCTTTTATTCCCAAAGTGATTCAGTGATCTGTCGTGTCATCGTTAGCAATTTTGTAGTTATCTGTGGGAGTTTAGATTTTTTTGTAAAACACAGCAAAACTTTTACTATTCACTCATGTGCCAAAAATGCATGCATGCTACATGGGTACGCCTTCCCACTAACTGATGGTTCCCCAGTGAGCCCCTCTGGTAAATGCTGTTCTCTTTCCCTTTTGTTCTGCAGCAGAGCACCTTGAATTGCCATATATGGCGCTATATATGTCTCATAAGCCAGATATACCAGTATTAAGAGATACAACAGATTTAAAGTGATGTCTGAAAATGTAGGAAGAACATACAGTAACAGGATTTGACTAAATTTCCTCAGATCCACGAAGCGTAGCTTGTATAAATATAACATGGCAATGTTAGAGAAGAATGGGGACAGTCCAGAGCGCACTCACCTCATCTTCGTGAGGTAAACTCTTCTCCATCTGTATTATCTTTATCAAAGTTACCGCGCCTTTAGCGTTTTATGATGTCCAGATTCCAAAGTGTGTGAAGATTGTGAGTGGCTTCTCAAGAAATCCCTTGGATCTGGATTTTTTTTAATGTCAAAACGCCATCTAGTGGGTATAATGATACTTGCACTCGATGACCTGCTGCACAAATTGATGTTGTTTTATTTTTGTAAAGAAGTAGGTATACAAAAATGTAAATAATATTGTCTATTTTTGGTTTAAGTAAATATTGATCGAGTTAAAAAGCTCTTAAATTTAAAATATGCTCCAAAATTAATTGATCAATTTTTAATCGTAAAATAGTATGACGGTTGTCTTAAAGCGTAGTTTCTAACATCAGGGGTACCATGAGCTGCTCTTCTTCTTCAGAATTTTCTTCGACTTGTTCCATTCCTTGGAAATAAACGTTATCTTTTTCCGGTTGGGTTCTGGAATTTTCAGCTAAACTTTCAACAATGTATTTATATCTTTCCTCTGCTGTCTGTCCTGCTAACACTCCTGTGCTCCACGTGTTTGGGAAGTTGAATTCAAACTTTCTTATTTGTGGTCCAGTAGGAACAATAGCACTGGTTAGCGTACTTACCATACCAACGCCGGGTATCGCAGTGTTTGTCCTCGCGGCGTGTTCAATCATAGCTAGCTTCCTATATAGAAGTAATTCTAGTTTCTTAAATGCAGATAACTTGCGTCGAATTAAGGAAAGTAATATGTGAGCCTCGTCTGAATTAGTCTTCATTGTGCTAATTCTTTCGTACTCCTCGTAAAATACTGGTTCACGATATTTTACTTCTGCTTCGAATCGGGATACATCTGAAAAAGATAATAATTACGTAATATACACTGGTGCTACCTATATTTGACGAAATCACATTATACTTATAACATTCCAGATAATTGGTACATGCATAATTAAATTGCCCTTAAGGAATTGATATGTCAAGTCGGTCGAATTGGTGTATCAAAGCATAATTTTTAAATCAGATGAAAAATCAGTACCTCTCAATGTTTTATCTTTGCTATTATACGACAACAAAATTAAGAACATCAAAATACGCCTGGTCAATTATAGTAGACCTATATAGTAGTTCCGTCAGATATGAAGCAATGCAAAAATACGAATATTAATAAATGTGGCATAGCAGTACAAACCAATTGCGGCGCTACCTAGCTGAAAAACTAACATGTGTGTCCCAAGATGTGTGTTAAGAAACATGTTTAGCATAAATCCAACAAAAAAACGCACGTTGCAAGTCATATAGCTTTCTTCTGTTGAGTCAGCATGGAAAATACTGTCAGCCAGTGTTTAGACTAAAATTGCTACCTCACACAGGTGTAGCTGTTAGACGCAGCAAAAATCATGTAGTGCACACTACATGTAATATTAGAATTATCATAACCTGCTATGCCAAACAAACGGGCAAACGATTATAAGAATAATTATTGAAAACCTTTTTCTAACAACATGGCCAACTCCGCTTGACGGTTGTTTTGTTCATTTCTTACAGCCGCGATCTTTCTATCAGTGAGAGATATCTGTCGAATTGTTGCCGTTAACTCGTTTTGTAGATGTACAAGTTTTTTCTGTTCTCTGTGTAGAACTAAATCTTTCAGCCTGCGGTAAGTAGAGAACTGCGTGTAAATCATATATTGCCAGAATTATAGGATTTCGTCACTTTCTGATTATAGTTTCTGAATTTCGCATCTAGGGGATACTGTGGTTAAAGACACATGCACACCATATTTAATAAATGGCGTATTTTTCACTAAAATGTAATTTTTTTCCACTGTGTAAAATATATATCTTTCTGATTAAAACCACTTATAACTAGAATTGCCTTTTAGCAAAGGCCAGGTTGCACAGAGAAATACTGAGTTGGCGGATATTCAGACCTATTAGGATTATCCTGTAACCCATGGATGTTCAAATACCTCTGGATGACCATTACCTCTTGTCAAAAGTTTCATGAATTTTTGCAATTTTGACTGTTTGACCTCTGAATGACCTTTTGGACCTGAAAGTCAGCTAAGATAACCTCTAAATGACATGTTAACTTTTTTTGAACTTTTCATCAAATATCCGGAAATTAATTTGTTTGACCTTTTGACCTCAAAATGACCATACAACCCCTAGAGTACCTTTATATGACATAAAATCATCATTTTCGGAAGTTAAATGCAATTATAAGAGTTTGACCTTTTGACCCCTGAATAACCTTTTGACCTATAAGGTCAGCTATGATGACATAGGAATGATATATGTCAAATTATACAACTGTAGCACCACTCTGTCTTGATTTATACACTCTTGCTTATTAAAATTAGCCAAAAACATGCTAAAAATAAAAATCTGACCTTTTGACCCATAAAAGACCTCAAAAATCATCAAGCTGACCTTTAGGTCACCATATATCTTCATTTTTGAACGTTTTAGGACATTTTTGAAATTTGACCTACGGAGCTCCAATTGACCCTTGACCTAATTTTTGTATGTCCCCTCCCTACTAACTCCACACCTTAAGTTTGACACCCCATAGCTCAAAGCGTCTCCAAGTTATGGACGTTTGAAAAAAAATACAATCTCAATAGGTTGCACTTGCTGTGCAACCTAATAAATATGGATAATGTAAATGAAACATAATCAGCAATAAATTAAGTTATCTTCGAAGTTAAACTGGCATTTTACTACACAATCACCAAGCTAATCCGTAAATCTCACATATAGTGACAAGTCAGAATTATACCTTAGATATTCAAGTCGATTTTGTATATTTTCAGTTAACTCTTTGAAAATGTTTTCAGTATCTTTACTTTTCTCATTATATTCACTCTCTAAAAGTTCATCCAACAAAACTTGAAGTTCCTGCAGCAGTACTGGTCTCGATTTTGACATTTCTTTAAGATCACATTGCTTTTCACCTACGAGGGTGCTTTGTTTCAAATCACTTACAGGCATTATCTCTGGTTCTGTGTTTAAAGATGAGGACGATAAATTTTCAGGAATGACGTTAAAAAATGGTTCATATAATATGGGTTTTGATTGTCCTGCAACTAGTTGCTCAGAAATTTGAACATCATGGAGAATGTCGCCACCTTTGCCTTCGTTCTGTTGTATATCTGTTTTTGACCGCCTTGTTTTTCGAATTTTTTTTATGAAATCCATTTGAATTTTGAGACATGTCGACTAGGTCGTTGCGTTACATGTGTCATATACGATCATATCGTTACATGTTACGGATTGTTGCGCTGAATTGAAAGAATTCTTCATTGCACTGGTGAGAAAGAGGGAAAGAAACAAAGTGTCAACACTACGAAAAAAAATAACAATAACTTTTCGAATTGTATACTCGTGGATATTTTCTGACGAGAAGGTTAGCAAGCTATCAATCATGTTAAAACTACTCCAGATCCCGCGGGAAAGGCCGCGTTCACTATAGATGAATGTTGAAGTATACTTTACAAAATTCTATATTTTTTACTTGAATGTGTTACCTGGTTGTTAGATAAATATTTACTATTAAGTGATGCGATAAGATTTTCAAATGAATAACGCAATTAATTGTGTTTTTAAAATCATTAATCAAACTGACATTTGATGGAGGCCTGAATAGCAATGAATATAACGTTTTGAGATCCCGATCGAGACTTTTGTGACTCTGTGATCGGAGCTAAAAATAGGAAAACGGAGAAACTGTCGTTTTAAAAAATTAAGAATTTGGAAAAGTGGCGAGTTTTCATCAAAGGCCGTAATATAAATCAAGTTCAATTTGTTGCAAACTGAGTATCAGTGACATCGACTACCATCACTCATGCACCTTCGTTTTCAATTAATATACAGCAAATAGAAAAATATGGTTTAATGAGATATCATAATAATATTACATTATGCATGATTCATTGCTGCGAGAGATCTACATAGAACCTATTGTTCTTACCAACAATACCTTGTTAAATGATTTTAATAGCGTATTGTCCACTAGTCATCAACTTATTCAAAACCTAATAGATTTCTTTAGATTGTATGATATACTTTCGTAATTTGTGCATTAGATTCATGATGAGACTTGAAATAAAGTATTCTTAATGAATGAAAAGCCTGCATCAGAAATTTTAGTTATAGATCTTTCAATAAAGATTCTATAGGATGTGGGAAATCGTATTCAGTAGTTTAGCGTAATATATAAGTTCTTTTATTCCTTGATGAAATGTTCATTGTATTTTCTGAAAAGACTACAAATACATGTATAAATTTAAGCAAATGATATTAAATACGTATGATTAGTTGCTTTTAAGCTACTTGAGTGCGAACGCTGATTGCATTCATAGAGAAGTCATTCCATGTCGCAGTTGCACTGATACGGAGACCACATATCAAAACAGCTTGCATCGAAAAGTCAGGGAACTGCTTGTCGTCAGGTACATATATATATTGTAAAGCTGGTTATATAACAGAACGTTTGGTGATTTCATCTCACGTGTTTAATCCTTTTTTCTGTTTTTTTCCTTTTGATGGATGCATACATAGCAAATATCAGCACTGACTCGGACAGTAAAAAGTAGTCAGGTTTTAAACTTTTTCTCACATGCTGTTTCAAGTTGTGGTCATTTAATAATAGGAAGAAATGCTAAACCTCTTCTTAACGTGTCATGATGTTCCTTTTTTACCCTGTTTAACAATTTGAAGGTAGAAACAACAGTTCTCTTCTTATAAAAACATTAAAGCTTTTTTTTAATATTCAGGTCTTAAAAATGTTTTAACAGAAGGTGGATAATTTCTTCATTCTGTATAAGGATTGAGTAACAATATCTACAAATAGGTTATCACCTTTTCTTCTGTTTTACGTTTTTGCCTTTTCTACTGACAGCAGTACTAGACAATTCTCTGTATGATGAGAGGTATATGTCGTATTTTACCAATAATAGCTGAAACTTCTTTTTAATTATTAACTGTATACGGGTTAAAATATGTAACTGTACTATTAAACTCATATATGTATTTTGTATTTGTTGCCTTTTTCACGTGTTATACGAAAAGGTAGATAAAATATGAGTGTAACGCATGGCATAAAATATTAGTGTAACGCATGGCATAAAATATGACGCATTCCTAAGTTTCCACATTCTTTTAATTGCCCTAAACATCTTCTTTAATTTACATTTCAAAAAAAGTTGTATACAAAGCAGTGTGGGATTGAATTTTAATAACAATTGATTACAATAAAAAAAATTAATATCAAGAGATCAAAGCGGTATGTACCGAATCTTCTGACAGGGAGTAGACCTAAACCAATTCGTCAAGCCTTCTGCACGTTCTGTTAACCTGGTGTTAAACTCGCAAGTTTGAACTCAAAGATCCTTCTGTCCACATTAATTTTAATCTCATACGATTTTCCCAAAAAAGCCCTCAGGATTTGTAGCAACTGTTTCGTGTCAAAGCAGATGCCGCATGCAAGATTGGGAGTTCCAAATTTCAATGATCTTAAAGATCATATTCCAGTTCCTATTAAGCCTACGAGCCCAACTCCCCTATCCTTTATTGAACCTCCATGTCTCAAAAAGGTATATCCCCTACCTGGACTTGGGTTAAATGATGCCATGTCCTGGTCTAAATACCGAACCCCGAGATCCGGGTCGGAGACATATAAGGTACCTCTTGGGCTAAAAACGCAAAAAGGTATACAATGTATATACCCTTTGTGGGCTAAGTTCTCGTATTAACCAACGTAGAGACTGTCCTTCCTGCCTTGGCGCATGCCATCTGTAGATAAAGATGGAATTTGTTTTATTGTGAAATAAATCCGAGGAAATAGACCTGGGAATGAAATAAATACTACATGTAAAAAAGTGTCAGGTTAATGTTCATTTAAAGTAAGAAAATAAAAAGAAATAAATATTAAAGTGCAACTGTACCAATCTCAGGGAAGTTTCATTGGAAATAATGCATGGATACTAAAAAACCTTGACAAAAACATCAAAGAGAGGGGGTCTACTTTTTAAACAGTTCTGTATAAGATTCGTTGTACCCTAATTTAAATAGTATTTGATTCAAATCAAAATACTAGTTGCGCATAGCATATACTGCATGTTGGAGAACCTTAGGTAGAAGGAAGATTCAATTCTATAGGAGAGTCGCCTTCGGAATCCATTTAACCCGGCCTGTTATAAAACAAAGTTCGTAATAATTTGTTCTTATTTTCTTAGAAATATAAGCGACCACGGATGGTCTGGACCGGTGAATGGGATATTAATGAGGATAAACAATGGTAGACAAAAAAGCAAATTCATACGTCACTATGAAAAACAAATGATTGAACTTCAGTTTCCTCAGCTTATGGCGACAAACAAAACATTTGTTAAGCAAACGACAGTATCTATGTAAAACTATTGTATTTTATACTTTCCTGTAACCCCTCCCCTAGGTTCTATAGGGAAGAGGATTTTACTTTGCTGCCGTTAATCAGGTCGTTAATATAAATTTGCTGCTGCCAGACTAAAAAGATTTGAAGACTTCTAATTATCTACTTATGCGAGTGAAAAAATGGTATTTACATTTTTTAATTCTCCTTTAGACTTGGTTATAATTATATTTCTATGGTACTGCAAGTAATTGTTTTAACTTAAAAAAATAACTAGATCAATGTCTTCCTTCTACGTGCAATGATAAAACTATTTATACTACGCACGTATAAAATGTCTGCATAAGTACTTTGATCAGTCAGATATACATTGAAAACCTGGGGTTTGACATCAAATAATTTTTAATAAAAATTAATAACATGTCATATATGAATAGATCTTTGCATTCATACAATAATGTTTTAATGAATAGACTATATTGTACAAAACTGTTGAATTTTAATGCACGATGAAACTAGGATAATTGATGAGATATGTATACAATAGAAAAGTTGGCGTTTCTATGGATATGTGATAGCTTTCCAGGAAAAATATGATGGTAAAAGATAATGGAATATACTAAAACAACACATGTTGATGAAAACGTATTGTTTTGGTGACGCCTGATCGTGTACGAGTAACATTTCCTTGTGACCTTATTCCAGCATTTAGTAAGTAAGCTTTCAAACTGTAAGTCAGCATGCTAGTCTGGTCAACTTACAACGTCCGATTTTACATTGACGGGCATATGATTAGACAGGTTACTGGTGCAAGCTCTTGGTAAGGTTTTATACTGTTTTCTAATTAAATTTAAAGCTAGTTCAGTAAAAGCAAGCTGAAAAAATACGTGGATAAATATTATATCGATAACGATTTTTTGTATTTTTAACCGTAAACAAGTGTGCTCATTCATGTGAGTGGCAGATTCAGGAGTTTACCAGGAATATCGGAACACATCATATCATCTGAAGAATCAAGTTAGGTAAATATTATTGATTTGGAATGTGCGTAAAAGTAGTACTGCTATTTACTAAACTGTAAAGTTAAACGCGGTTCAGAGAATCCTCAAATTTTTCTGTCCGCTATGTATAGGATAAAAAACACAACTTAGTACGAAATTAATGTCTCAAGTAATAGCCGCGCTGAAATATAAAGGTGTGTGTTAGTAACACCCTGTCAGCACGGTCTGCCGAAGTCGTTGACTTTCGCGGTACTAACTGCTTAGGCAGCTAAATACCCGTACATGATACAAGACAGTGGGAAAGACAACTTAAAAAATAACAACAAGAGGTGTAAAATTCATTTAAGAAAAATACAAACAAGAGAAATGACAAAATAATTTGGAAGTTATGTAAACGAACCAAACATAAAGGAAGAACTTGAGACTATTACAATACAAACATTAGTGGGAGATTTGTCGGAGTGTGGCGTACCATATAAGACCTCGGGAATTTTGTTTGCGCTTGCCATAAAACGTTTACCGTGTCTGAATCAATGTTTTCACAGCGCGACATTTTGCCAATGGCTGAAGTTTCATTTATGAACATTGGAGCGATAACACTTATTGTTCGGGTGAAATCTAAGGGGAAATTTAGCACGAATATAGCGTGATTCTAATGAAAAGACCAGTTATATTTCATTCAAAACAAGATCTATATTTCACTAGTGCACGCAGAGGATGTATTGAATTCACATGAAAGTAAAGTAATTGTAGTCATCATCACAATTTGAATCTATTGACTAAATCAACATTCATCCTTCATCCTTATTGTGTCCGTCTTGTTTAGATTTGTATAGAATCGCATTAATACAATGCGTGATGTTTTGTGTTTTTTATAACGAAGCATCAACGAAGAGAAACAATAGCGTAAATGATCCTGTCAGTTGAGTTGAACAAAGGATATCTATTTTATTATTGTGAATTACGAATCCATAGATGATTGAAAATGTTAGGTTTTGTGTGCTTATATAGAACGTGTTATGAAAAGCTGGAGACAGCCAGTCTATAGCTTTTGTCACTCTCTCTTTCTTCTCAATGCATAAACTGGCTCTGAAGTGTACACAGTCAATATGTAACGAGAGAGATGTTCGATAAATGTCAGTAGAATACTGTCGTAACGTTTAAGATATTATTGTAACATCACTAATTATACGCGCGTGAAATTCATTATAAACGAGCAAGACATCATGATGCTTCAATACGAACACACGCACAAGTAAGTACATCTATACGAATTTTATATAACGGCGAACAAACGTTACTCACAAATGTAGAATGACTTGACAAGTCATGGGTGAAATTTATAGGCCTCTCCTTTCCGCGTGTACAGTAGCCAGTGTTGACTAATTAAATATCGTAGATAAAAGTAATCAATCATTTATTTCTAGAGCAACCGTTATTAATATATTTCTTGTACGATTTTGAATCGGGATTTTTATTCCCGCTCCGTGTCGTTCTAGGATTTGTTTCATTCGCATTACTATTCAATTGACTATTGCAACAAGAGTGGAGCGCAGTGTATGCTTCTGCGTTTATGAAAATAATAGCAGTTGCCTGGTATTGATTCTTAAAAGTCTGTTTTATCTGGGACTATTACAAGTAATAGTCCCAGGTTTCATGTTTGCTTTGATCCGGTTTCATGGTAGAGACAACGGGGGAGACAAATGTCTTTATTTCTAATTCTTTAAACGTGATTCGATCTTTACTGATATTCTAACATTTCTCCTTGCACGGATCTTTTATCTGGGAACTTAAACTCCTTGCTTCTATTCTTCAAAATAGAAGATCGAATAGGATAGAATGAATGAACCTGAAAGTCAAGTTGGTTTTCATCCCGGGCCTCGGAGTTGTATATAAAGACCGTATAAAGTAGGGATGTAGTTCTTATCTATTTTGTCAGCATACCACCAGCTTATTATTCGTTTTCGCAGTATACGTCTTATATATTGATATACTTTTGTTCAAATTTGATTATCAGCTACACGTTTACACTTAACTTAGCAACAGGAAGGAAATACGAAAACACAAAATGTTTTCAATAATTTTGTAAAGATGTCGTCGATCGGTATTGCCTAGATGTTAACAGAACAAGTGTTGTCAAGAAAATAATTCTTTAGCATCTTACCGAATGAGAAACACGCTTTGTAAGTCTAACAGAAGAATATTCTATAGCCCTGTTTGTTGTAACTTAGTTCTCACTTCCAGCATTTAGAAATTTCAACACTAAAATCAATGAAATTGCTGAATAGATTTCAATACACTATTGCATGTGTTGTTTACAATATTGACACTAGTGTATTATGTATCTTACTAAATAGAAAAATAAATATTTTATAGAAATATTTTCCCAAATTTCTATAGTGTCTTATAAAAGAGGCGTGTCTCATGCATAATAATGATAAATAAAGTAAACATTTCTTTCAACTTTAGCATTGTGTAATAATAAAAGACCAGCCCGACTATTGATGTGTTATATACCTAATTGGCCTCTCTTTTATTCGTTAATTTTATTGACTCCTGGTTTTTAAAATATGATGTGAATTAGAAAATATGTGAAGAAAGGAATATGGACTTGATCGATGCTATGCTGGGAAGAAAAGATCTTATCACCTTAAGCTAGGATCAAGGTAATTGGTTATTTCGTTCTGTCAACACTGAAGTCAGAAACCCATGTGCTTTAGAACTTGGCATCAATACTACCGAAGGCGGTGTTCGACGAAGCTGTCCGATATTAACTTATTTTGTTTTGGAGCAAGAAGGTAAAGGAAACAAAAATATCAAAAACTAAGGTATGAAATTGAGAAAAAGAAAAAACAAGTATTGAAGACGTAGAGAGCATTGCTAAGTACATGTATTAATTGTATTATGCTTGTGGCACTTCTCCGACAGGAATCCTTGGCAGCACTATATGACAGGATATTTATTTCGTTTATTTTATAGGACGTGATTATTATATTAAGGGCCAGTTGTACGGTGTTATGCACAGGTGCAATGAAAATGTCGGATACCCATTGCAAACTGGTAGTTCTGACTATCATTTTATACCATAACATTTTCTATGCATTTATACCGGTTTATATACTGCACCAGACATATTGCAGTGAACAGTATAACCGGGCTAATGCAGGCTTATTCTGCTCGGGATACTAGATCTTGTTGGGCATTGTTACTTGTTAGTTTATGGTCAGCATTACCCATGTATACATGAATGCAAAACAACAAAAAAATGCTGTATCATTGAAACCGTTTGGGATGTGAACATTATAAATGAGTAGTATTTGTTTTCTGAGGCATAGAGGCAGCACCTATAGAAAATAACCGGGTTGATGCAGGCTTCTTGTTTTGCTGAGAAAACGTTTAGATTATTTGTTTATGAACTATAACTGACACGTGCGAAAAGGTGCTTCTACTTGCTGTATACACTGTCCATGTTCTCTATTGTGAGCTAAGTACATTGAAATATCATTAAAAAATATGTTGATCTATTTTAATAATTTGAATTAGATTCTCATCGCAGGGACATTTTCAATGTAAGATTGGCACAAGGTGTCGCTGTACCTAAATCAAAATTATTATTTCGTAAATACACTAAAGCCGTATACTATAACAGCAACTGTGTTTAGATCATGTAGAAGCATCCCTCCATGCCTTTGTGTTTTTCATTTGGAAATAAAATAGAACAGTGAAATTTTACCCGCATGTAAAACTTCATAGCTCACCTATTTTTATTCAATTTTCACTTTTATGAGATCACTAGGGAAACCATTTTCTCTTCTTTTTGTTCGAACTTGTATAGCTTTTATTTAAATTCAATAGGAAAAGGATGAGCTTGAAAGAATGATTTAGTCATCAACACATTTTGCATGGATAAATACACCCTTGATAGCCCTCTATACAATTTGTCTATTGTTAAATTCAAAAGGCGATAATACTATTTCATACAGTCAGAGTGCTATTATATATTTGTGACAAGAGGATAATAACACCCTTTTAACTGATAATTTTATTTATGTATTTTGTATTAATAAGGTTATTCAACAATAACAATACTGTTTATCACTTTTCACCTCGCCTCAGGTCTCCTTTTCATAACCGGTGACATTAAAATAGTTTTGAATCAAAAGTTTCTTTTCATATCGTTACTTTAGTGAAGATTTTCCTCATTTTTCATTATTCAAAGGAAATTTGTCTACGTGTTTGTGCCAGATACATTGGCCATTTTACAAAGAGATGAGGTGAGTAAAGACGTGAAGAGTTTAACATAAAACCATGTGAGGATTTATGATAAACTTAATATTTAAGAAGGTGGTCGTTTGTGATTTTTGATATTCTGTCCATGGATCCAGCCTTCGCAGAAAATAATACGATGCTTTACGTCACTGGGTATTGTTAATGATGCGCGTCCTCGTGTGAAGAAACTTTTCAAGTGCGTTCCATGTGGGAAAGCGTTATGGAAAACAATATTCAGAATATATAGTGAACAATTGATCTGTCGGAGAGTTGATACATGATGAAATTGGCCAAGGGATTATCTACCATTGTAGAAAGAGTATTGTATCATTTTTGTGTGCAGTTCTTTATATGAGGGAGACGACGTACACAATAGACGCAGTTATCTCACCGACTAAGCAGAATGATGGTGTCAGGTAAAAGAAAAATCAAGCTAGAAATAATCACGACGAATAGAGGGACAACATAAATATCGTTCGGAATTTCAAGCACATGACGCACATGTGGACTCCATGGAATTTCAATCAATCTCAGATTTTTCCTCAACTTTTTAATTCGTTGATAAAACCGGTATCCCCTTATTGTTCCTATTCACTCCAATTTTAATAATACATTCATTTCTAAAAGTTCAATCATCTAAGCCGTCAAAAATCTACAATGTGCAATAGTTCCATCGGCAAATATTGAAATTTTGAGGAAATACCACGCACCGTTATGTTTTACCTGCAATCGTTTACGATTGTATTTCACTACCGTTGTGTTTAAAAAAAACGTTTTACTGACATTTATGCTATCTTTTTGTTTTTAAAAGAGAATTATTTTTTGCATACTATCTTGTTTCCCCTATTATATGCGGGGTAGTAACTGTCTAAAAGTAATATCTCATTAACTATCAATCATACATATAGCGACAGGTTGGAATACGTATAGAAAACATAAAATAGAAGTATTGGTCAGATTAAAACACTGCACATATTTGAGGTTAGGTTTTTTGAAACCAGCTAACTATTATTTGTCATTCGTTTGATATTAAAAAAAAGTTTGATGTTAAACTACATTTACTCTTTTATATGTTATGACCGTCTCAGTGGTAAATTCATATTTGTATCACGGTTCTTGAAACGACATCACACAGTTTAGATTAAAGTATTTGTCCGTGTTCTTTCACTTACTTATATCTATTTTTCAAATTTTACTTTTACAGATTTGGAATGCTTAGTTGCAGAATATGATATCTAGTGCGTGGAAACATTTTTGTACCAAATGTATTAAGCCATATGAAATTGGTACTGTTGGTACTCCAAAGTGGCGCCATCTGTGAGAAATGGATAGTTTTAAATTTTTAACTGGGATTAATAAGCACACACTCTAGACAGAATATGACGGATTATAATTATAATGAACAAAAAATGCTTAATCAAGATTAAGGTGAGTTATGTTTCAGAACCTAAAAACAATTGCATATTATCGCATAATCTGTCGTGAATTCTAGTATTTATTTAAATACATACCTTTCCTTGAATAAACGCTCCCGTCAAAATAATTGTTACCTCATATAGAAGCATCGTGTTATAATTTTATATAGATGTATAGCTTACTAGATCAGTATTATGCAATTTTATGAAATATTAGGTCCACCCAACAAGTCTACAAGTCTACACCCGACAAGTCTACAGAGATTATTACTAAGAGTGACATAAACAATACAAACGCATATCAGAATGAATCTTCATTAGATGACATATCGATAAAAATACACACTTTCAAAAAGTGAAGCCAATAGAAATTAAAACAATATTTTTACAAACTAAAAAGTCAGAATCTGTTAACTAAATTTATTGAAATATTATACTGCTTTGGAATTTTTTGCGTTTTTATTTCCGTAGGAGCAACTTCTATTGCTGTTATTTCGAACTTCATTTATATCATTTAATTTCTCGATAAACAGGCTCACACTTGAGCATGAGAAGCCCATGCCGAAATTGAAGGACACATGGTCTATTTTGATAAATGAGCCTAATAAATGCAGTTTCTATCACAGACAAATACCTTTTAAAAATGTTTTAAAATGTTTAGAAATCAATTTGGGTTAAACCTTTAGAGGCAAATAATTTAAAAAAAATTATAAATACACATTTGTATTCTTTAACAAATAAAGCTTAAAGGATTTAACAAATAACTGTGAACGAGCTTAATCCCACGATCAATTTTTATAATGTTATTCATCTTATGACATGTTATGAGTATGGTTGATGTAAAGAAACTTTTGTCTGGTAACTGCTGCCACCTGGAGGCTCTTTTTTCGCTTTGGGAGTTGTCCACCTGGTTTATCGGCAAGTTAGGCGAACACATTTTAGGCACATCCAGTTGTAAGTTCGGTTCATTGGTGTCGACAGTAATTATCATTGGGTTTTTTATACAAAAATATTCTTTATTGTTCTTTCCAAATATTTTTGGTGAAAATTGCATGATTTTACTTTAAAACCACTGAATTGAGAAAAAATAAACTGGTAAGCTGAATCTATTTTTGTAATAAGTTCAGAGCGTTAATTGGCATAATAATTATATAAATTGCAACATACGTTAGAATTCATCCATAAAGTACGTTACAAATATGCAGAATCTTCAGTAACGCGACGAATCTCATAATAAATTACAATAAATAATTTATCCTTCTATTTAAATTGATATTTAAATGAGACTAATATTATAACCTTTTTGTCTGTAACATTCAATTACCGAAACATTATTCAACATTCGCAGCACGGAAATGGAATTTTTAATTATTCACATATAGAAAAGTTTCAGAGCACAGTTCGGTTATTGGTGAAATATATCACGTGTACTACTTCAGCTTAATCGTGGTGGATTATAGCAATATATTGAATTGTCTTTTAAATGAGTAATTCTATTTATTCCATTGTTCTAATCAATTTAGGACAATTAACCATGCTGTTGCGGGTTTTGGCTCATGATTTCCCATTAGACCATTAAGGTCTTTTATTCTAATTAGTTTCTATCCATGTATCGGCGAATATATCTCACCTGGATATATAAGGTACACATTGAATGTTTTGTTAAGTCTAACGCATTTTATATTGTTTATTCAGCCCTTCGGCTATATATCTTTCAAAGATCTACGAATGATTTTGACACACATATCCCATATCAATTTTCACGTTAATAAAAATCAAAATTGATAAAAAGCCAAATTTAGAATAATTTATTAGTATCTGATGGTAAAAAACAGATGATGTCCACAAAATGAAAGCGGGTTACTGCGGGCTTGTACCCAAATTTGACACCAGCAAGTTTTTTTATATGTTCTTTGACAGACAGGAGGAACATAAAATCGATAAAAGAAAAATTCGAAATATTTTCAATAATAGTCACACGTGTAGTTGTCTAGCGTTTATTTACATATCCAAGCTATAATACTTAAATAATATGATCTATGGAGTATTTATCTTTCAGACTTTGTGTATTTACAAATTCGTTTTTCACAGGACTAGCCTCCTTTAAAAGTGGTTTTACCAATATATTTAAACAGCTAGTATATTTCATGTTGGACATTATCAACAAATGAAGTTTAAAATTAATTTTTCAAACTATTGCATAAATTTAAGAACAACTTACATGAAATGTTAATACTTTTTGTCATGATTCGTTTAATAAACACATAATTTATTATTAATTTTTGTGGTTGAAAATCATTACCATAGAGTGGATTTTAGAATGAATTTTACTAAAATTTTGACATAGGTTAAAGTGAGTATTAATCATATTATATTAGCCAGGTGTGAGTCAGCGATGCCAAAGCTGATATGAATTTTGATCAAGCAAATTTTTCTCAACTCACTGAACTGGAAATCTTAATATACCTAAATTTTCATATTAACATTGTAAATTCATTCTTAATGTGTTGAATATGTCATTTTTAAACGTTTATCAAAAATCCACGAACTGTTAATTAAACGAATTTGATCTCATAATGTTCCATTATAAAGTAGAAATGTTTTCGTCTACTTGTAATTTTATTTATATAGTTTATCACAAAAATAGGTAAAATATTTTTGTGTTCATATGTTATAGAGAAAAGGCTTAATTATGCTTAAGATAAATCTTAATTCAATAAAATAATTTAATTTGTAGAACTTACTGAGCCTATAATCAAATAGCTAGGACAAGTGACATTTTTCTGTTTTGGCTGCAAATGTGTGACACACAAAATAGTGTCATCGTAGATGACCTCGGAGTTGTCACCTTCATAAAAAAAGATGACATTACCCCATGCCGTGAACACAAAGATGAGTTATGCATAACTATAGTTCATGGTTAACCACTGGTGATATAATACAGTTTTCGGAAATCTGCTAATGTTGTTTTTGTGCATCAGATAATTATAAGGTCTTTCAAAATAAAACATTGATAATGAAACCGCTACAGAGCTTAGGTAGATCAAAAATTACCCAGAAGGTGAATCATTTTAAAATATTATCTAACTCGATTCTGTCTTCAGGCAATTTATAGTGGACAGCGAAGAACATCTCTAATCAACCCCTTACAGCGACTATACAGGGATGACAAAAATCGAGCTCGCTGCTTGATATAGGCCTAATTATAATGGCACATCTACACCTCTTGTTGAACTCCTTGTACAAGACAAACATTAGCAGTTAAATAAAAGTAAACAAATACGCAAGAAGAACTCAATGATTGTTACCTCAATTATTAAGCATATTTTTTCTGGTCACTGCGCATTGAATTTCAAATTATAACTGCAATACAGGTGAGAAATTCAATCGATATTGTAATTCCTAGATGTACTTCTCTACTGATTTGAACTAAATACATGCGATATTTTATAATTTATATTTCTTAAGTGTGTTCTAACACTAATGAGCCTGATAATTTTAAGTTATAATTAGCTATGGGTTAGTAAGGGTGTAAATCTCAAATAAATGAAATGAAATCATCGAAATATGAAATGTCTTCTTCAGATTAAAAAACCACAACTGTGAATTCTAAATTCTGTCAATGAGGGTATAGAGGCATACATGTACCTTCGGCAGCGCATAGAGACTAAACTTTTATGAAACTGTCAGAAGCTACAACAACCTCAAAGTGTATAAGATTTTTTTTTGCATCCATTATTTTAACAGTGCTTGTGTCTCTAAGGGCGTATGTGTGTGCTATGGGCGTATACAAAAGACTCAAATGAAAAGGAGCCAGTTTTTTACATAAATTATTTTGAATAAAAAAATTATGCGAATATACTTGTCATAGAAAGTACCTATGTGTATCCAATAAGGGTGTATATGCATGTATATGCTATGGGTGTACTGCGTAAATCATCGTTGACACTTGTGTAACATGTGGGTGTATGTTGCTCGTCTGCGCTGCAGTGCACTCGGGGGAAGCGGGTTGTGGAGCCTGGAAATCTAGCTCTTTATATGTGGAGCACCACGCAATGATGTCAAAAAAGTACTATTAACTATTACTATATTCCTCCACATTATTCATGATTATCTTTCTCTACTAGAAACTGCTCTGGACGTGAGTGAAAAGTTTTTTTCTACCAAAAACGAAAACGTAAAGTTGTGGGAGACGGGTATCATTTTATTATTGCTTTATCCTAAAAATAGACAATCGATGACAATATGATGAAACATCTTTAATTTTCTGTTATATTTGGCAATTAAGGGTTAAGAGTCATTAAGTTGCACTTAAGCAGTGATTCGTGTCTGACTAAACTCTAAAATCCGTGAGAAACTTAACATGATGAGGTTTAGCAGGGGAATTAAGGTTTCTTATTATCGATGTGTATTCCAATTTTCCAAAACCCTAGGAAACTTATTAATAGTAATTGCTGAGCAATTGTCCGCTATTCAATTTAGTTTGTTGGTATCTTTTATAACCTGGGAATTCATAAACAGAATTGACAATAGTTAAACTGGTCTATGTATAAAGGAGATAAAAGGATTCTAACAGCTAAGTTCTATCCAATAAACATTAGAATAAACATTGTAATTGTCACATTATCTCGTATGGACAGAAATTTAATTTTGATTTTAATTATATGAAATACATTGTACAGGTGTTTATGGTTAATTGCGAACTTGGTTCATTTGTCCTCATCTACCGGTGAAATTTGATTATCACGCAATGATTTATTCTTTTTTTTGAATTTTTGCCAAAATTACACCCACGCAGATTTAATTTGGTTTAGTCAGTGTGGTATCTCAAAACTGAATTCTCCGAAAAAGGGATTGTCTGCAGGAAAATTGTCGCAATATTTAAGTAACTCTTACGTGTACTTTACGATTCATAATCAATTTTCAAAGAATTCAAAATTAGTATATGCTAAATGTTACTTGACATAACATGCAGCATCTACTAACCAAAAGCATCATGCTATTTGATGAGACACCGTCAGAAGCCCGAATGAAACATAGTCGAGTAAGGATGCGCAATATTGTTTGTTTCAAAAATCTGTTTTGTGTAGGTGGCATGGGTCATATATAGGGTGCCAGTGAAATGAATTTAAAAAAAACGATTTTAAAAGTTCAAGGGGTTAAATTTGAGTAAAATTTTGTTACCCCTATATTCTCAGGTAAAAGCTGTCAAGTCAGTGGTTAAGGAATACCTGTACTGTCTATCAAGATGATAATTACGGATGTAGTAAGAACATATGAATTATGTGGCGCCTTTAGAAAATTAAAATATGACGTTTGTAGCATGCAGTTACGTCTGCAAGCTCGTATATTCGCTTACTAAGCAATATCAGCAGTATTCTATATGTGAAAGTAATATTTTAAAGCATATTTATACACGTGTTTCGTTAAGTGATATTATGCATCGGGTATGGTTTTTCGCAAAACGCCTGGTGCCGGATACATGTATTTTTTATGCATAGTACAGAAAGGTTCAAACTGGTAAAACGTACTGGGAGACGTTTCATTAGCTCTCTAGAAGAAGTACATGTAGCATAATCTACGCTTGGTAGCTCATCAGACATGGCACACCTGACTGGGTCTTGGCAGGTCGGGACTGATTGATTAACGTTTCACGCTGTGTTAATAGCTAACTTCGCTCATTGTCTCGCACAGTAAGCATCGAGCAAAGCTTTTAACAATCCTCAAAAGCCTTATTATTTCTATCATAATTATCCTATATTAGAACCCCTGTGTCCATAGAATTCATAAAATTTATAATTAAATCTTACATTTATATACGATATACGTATTTTTATTTGATGTAATTACCTTAGAACAACAACTACAAAACAATAGATATACTCTGGGACTATTATAACTAAGTTATAATAATCCCAGGTATACTGTATACTCAATCTAATATAATGCATTACTACATTAGTTAAATTATAAACAACTGACAGTGCATACAGGATATACTAAAAAAGTCAGTGCATGGTTTAATCCATTGGTCGGATTATGCAATGTTGCATTGCAATAAATTTTTATACGGACGATCCATACAATGAAATTAAAATATCAATTTGTTTGCCTTGTAAAAGGTCGTAAAAAGAGCATAAACATTCACCTTCAAAATAAAGTCTATAATAATGAATACTTACATCTATGTTTTGGTAATAAAAAGTAACATTCTCCTTTTATGTAAGATAGAATGCCCTTGACAAAATATAATATACCACAAGAGTGCGTAAGTTCCTTTCTCGGGTCATTAATTTTTAAACCAGAAAAAACACCCTTCATCGTGACAAATTTCGTTTATGTGTTACAGCTTATAGTACAAAAAGCGGCCCTTTGTCATGGCATTTTCATATTTCGGGAATTTTTAGTATGTGAAAAAATCTTGAACTAATATCGAGTTGTTAGAAAATAATTGTTTATGACTAAGATGATACTTTTTGAAAAATAAGTTACTGAATTTTAAAATTAATGTGTCCTGTTGCATAATATTATGTCCTTTATTGCCCATCAGAATACGTTGCTTAGAGACAGCGAGATTTAATATAATTCAATCAAGGGACCCTTTCATATAATTCTCATTTATAGATCCTTATCTAAAAGGTGTTATAAAATATACATTAAGAACTCGGACGAGATGTTTCTTTATAATCGATGTATACAATCTTCATTTACTCATTTGTGGAGCATGCGGTAGCAACGGTCCAAATCATGTGGCTACATACATTGTTTTCATAAAGTTACACTTCGGCATAGTTCACTCATTGCGTCATACAATATTCAAAAGAAGTGAAATATTTCCTTAGAGACGAGGTTACTCCCTGATTTATTTACCTATCTTGTGATTTTATATATTTGCTATCAACTCGAATTACTGAACCATTTATGAAGTTTGAAATTGTCAGCATTTAGTCGGCATCAGACGGAGACTGATTTAAATTTGTCGAGCTTTTTCTTTTTCTTGATTCAGCCAGAATATTATAACATACTTTACATGTATAGGTATACATAACATTGCAAAACATATGCCATCATTTTGATACAAATTGTGATTATACCATATCACTTTCTCAAGTCTCCTATTATTACCATTCAGACAATACAGCAGATGATAAAGACTAGATAGATAATTTCTTTATCTCTCTATGAATGCATTTGTTATATGAACATTCATAAAATGTGAAAAGGTACATAAATACGATCAAAAGTTAACAGCACCAGTAAGGAAACTCTCCAATTGGGTATTATTTGCCACATAATAAAAACCGTTGTCCTTGGGGGCTAGGTTACTTATCCAGTAGTTCAAGTTGTGTGTGTAAATGGTATTGTTGACATTCTGTTTGATTACGATTGATTACCAGACTAGTTGCATGCAAATATTAATTCTCTGAAAAGATAGGATTCGTAAACACACTACTAAGTAACATATATCGTGATATTATCACGTGTGAATGTAACCGTGGATATACGACCCTCATTACTATGACAATCCACCTCTCATGCAATTTTACGTACAATTATGGTATTTTCCTTTAAAAAAATCAGAATTTATTTTCTTTTGTAAACAAATTTTTAGTAGAAATACTGGACCAAATACCAATGACCGTTTCATACTCAAATTGAAGTACTATCCCTTAAATATGAATGGCAAGCATCTAGGAGCACTAACCAGTTAATATAACAATTCTTTCCAGAAACCTGTTGAACAGGTATTTTGTTTCGAAAAAAAGGAATACACATTTGTACATAATTCTCAATGTTTTACTGCAAGATCCCAAAAAGAAATCTTGATATTACAGCTAGTGCTATGTATGATTACATAAATAACTGCTTTCCTGTAATTTTATACAGGTGCAATTTTTCCGCGAATTTTTTCTTCCCTGTTTCGGACAGTTCTAAGTGGGTGTTCATGTATTTGAGACACAGGATGGAAATTAATGTATTAAACAATTTTAACCGACTATGGGGGTGATGTGCACCTAGAAAAAAATGGATACACGAAAACCCTGAGAACTCAATTGTAAACTTATACCAGGATATCAAATTTCAAGGTACAACAGGTTTGATATGTATCTATAAGGAAGATGGCTATTGTTATAAAAATAATTGAAAATTTGTGCTCGAGTACATTTTGAACAATAATTTGATGAGAAAGAACCTTAAATGACATTCATTTCATATGAGTGTATAGGTATTAGATAAAATTGATTGACAAGTGTGATTTCCATCATCTGACATCAGCGTACTAAGACAGTGCAGTACGATAAAGGTGAAGGGTGAATTATGCATCATCCCTTCAATGATTACATTTAAAAATCATTTAATTTAATGAACATTGTCAGACTTGTGATTTCCAACTATTTAATTAACAAATTTAAGTTATTTTTAATATGCTTGATATCATGATAGTAAAGCTCTATGAATGTTATTAAATGTGTCCTCAAGCGACGAACAAAACGTTAAATGGGGGGACACCCCCGCCAGGCACCCCCGCCGCCTTTATCAGTATGGAAAGCTGTATGCAAGGCATTCATATGCGCAATCTTTCCTTCCCTTGCAAGAACATTTATTAGATCCCATATCTGAGAATGTTGTATTTATTTCTTTGAGTTATCTATAATCATTTGATTACTAATATTTTCCGAGGATTGAACCAGTTAAAATTAAAGCGAAAATTATAGTTAGATAACCTTAATTTAAAGTTTGAGATACTGATATAGTCAGTCGCCAAATGTACACCCATGGATAATTCTTTAATTCATTGATAATTATCTGAAATTTAGATTGTAATGAGTATACAATTATACTCAGCTGTAAACAAAGAAGATAATTGTGGATAATACATGTATTACCCTCTTTTAACTCAATGGGTGGCTAATAATTAATATGTTGTTCTTCTTATTGCTGAAGGTTTTTTATGGCTCAGATTTTGAGTACCCTTCTGGCTAGATAGCACCAGCGTGGGTCTTTATCTGGAGCATCCAATAGCCATAGTAATTATTGTAAGGATTGAAAATCGAAAAAGATTCCTCCTTCAAGAATTCTGGATCCGCCTCTAATACCACTATGTTTTTGCTATAACTAGTTTGTTTACTAACAAACATGTTTTTTAAAACACCGGAACGACCAGGGGTACCGGAACCAAGATGAATAAGAAATTATTATAAGGAATCTTTATTTACAGGTAAATAATTCTACCCTTAATGACTTATTTACCTCCTACACTGGTTTGACCCCGTTTTAAACCCCATCTGGCCCATAATCAAGGTAAATTAGAAAAGAAAATTGCTTGTTATCAAAATCAGGGTTAGAAAATTGAAGGTAGTTTGTAGCTTATTTTGATATGGTGACTATTTTTCAATTGTAATGGTCACGCATGGATTTCGTCTTTTTTGTGTCATTACAAGTATCTTGGGGTTACTTTTTGTAAATCTAACAATAAAGTACACAATGTTTACCTATTTAAACTATTGTGAAAATAAAGTGTTTCTTTCAAAAACTAAATAGGAAAATTTAAAGCCTATTTAATAAAGAATAGAACTTAACAGTGCGTGCATTTATGTGCCAAGTTTACAACCATTAATATTATAATTAACGCGAGCCATGCATAAAATTATGCAGGCGCTAAGAGAATGTCTAAACTGTTTCCGTCACCGTTGCTAGCTACTCAAACTACGATAAATATGCGACAAAGCACATTAACAACTTAAATCTAGTTTTAATTATTCGTGCAATCCGCATTAGGATTTTTCCCGCTCTACTGTCTTCTGTAACCTTTGCTTTAAAATATTACAGTCATATCATTTGTGGATAGACATGTTTAAAAAAATTGAGTGCCCATCATGCGATATACATTGTACCTGTACCCATATTTAATGTCTTGGGATTGTATCCCGTGTCTAATGCCATTGAGGACAGTACATATAATGTCAAGGCCTCAGAACACTTGATTGAACAATTTGGTTTGTGGTATTGATTAATTTGCTGGAGAGATGAACTCTTGATAATTATTGGTGTTTTTCTGCATTTTTAGAGGCATTTTGATACCAAATAAATATTGTTTCTGGGCAATTTTTCTTTTGTGGTTAACACACGGATGTATATGTCTTAACTTACGTTCGTGATTTGTGTCATACGTATCATAGTTGTAATAAATAATGCACCATGATTTTAAAATCAAGTGGTTCCTTGCCAAAACGGGCAGAGCGCCAGAACATTTTTCAAACAGAAATTTTATTTCTATCAAAGTAGATTGTATAACTATTGTTCCTTTGATTATTTTTCTTGCCTGTCCCAAGAATAAACGTGTATCGCGCTAAAACTTTAATATAATAACTTAAATATAACTTTTATTATAAAATAACTTACCGCAAACGGATCAAGCATGACGTTTAAGTACTTAAGACATCGCCACATTGTCTAGTTTTGACAATTAATGGAGATACTTTGAAAAATGAAAACCATAATTTATGTAAAATCGTGTTATTTGTCTTTACTTTTACGACCGTATTCTGATAACTTTAATCTTGAATTTTGTACCTGGCTAATGGTTGTGTTTTGGGCGATTTTTCTGCACCACACCTCTCTTTGCAATGTTAGTACCTGCTGGTCGCATTTAAATCAAAGTGTCGGTTTAAGCATTGGTATTTGAACATTAATTGGGCTATCTCCCTCGGAGAAAATGAGAAGCTACTTTACGTAGTTAATGAATTGAAACTGATTTCATTCCATGACTTTCAGGATTTTATTTGAGCACAATAAATGTTTGGTGTTATTTTCGTATAGTTATATGGTTATTTCTTGTTCTCGATGTCAATAAATATTCTTTCCTTTTAATTTTGATTCAACAAGTGTTCTCTTGAAAATTTAATGTTCCGCCGGCAGCAGTTGAATGTTATACAATTTCCTTGTTACTCATTCGCTTCATCAGATAAAGAGCATGTTATGAATTCGAGCATACGGCATTATGTGATTGTGTATAGCTTGCGTCTTTAAGTAATCTCATTTTCTGATGAGATTAAAAAAGTTTTCTTTGAATTTTTTGTTCATACCACCAGTTAGTTTTACCTATCACCACCAGGGAGTTACAAACTTACTAATTTCATTATCTACTATTTGTGTATTCGGTAGTCTCTATGATAAACGCAAAATATAACAAATGTAATTTGTTACTTTTAAGGAATTCACTTATTTTGGGTCTCTTAGTTTCTTCAAACACGGAAGACTTACACACACAATAAAATACAAAGGAAGTCCTCTTTATTAAACCTACTCGCATTATACACATTCGATATTTGTATATTGTATTTCAGAATCGTTTTGTGTATGCCAGTGTCTTTAAAACTCTGTAAATAACGCCTCATTTCGTGTTGCTCAATTAAGAAGTATTACTAAGCCATCGAGTACCTCTTAGTTAATCCGTCAGTTGATCCATAGCCAATGTCACCAAGTGTATTTCCAAAAGTTTTGTACATCTGTATAAAAGTGAAAAAACCTTCGTATTACTATTGATGCTTAATTTGCCTAACATAAAAGTATGCAGTTTCCCGCGCTTTAAAAAAGTAACACAGACAAAGAAAGTTACACGATGACTTAGAGCCTAAGAACGCTAATTGAAATCTGTTTGAAATTAATAATACTTAAGGATGAACAAAATTTTAAAACAGAAATCACTACACAATTTATGCTGTGTAGACGTAAGAGGATTACTGGTATAACCAGTCAACAGTCTATCAGCTGCTGGAATTACTTTTTGGCAAATCAACACTGCACGGAAACACACTAAACACGTTCAAAAATTACTCCACCATAGCCAATGCTTAACACAAGCCGCTGAAACCTACATTCAATAAGGAAATAAATTATACAAGAAATCATAGTAAAATTTTTGTACCTTTTAAAATAGAGGTTATAACGAAGAATCTGCAACTGACTTTTTTGCATTCTGGGGGAGCATCCAAACACATCTTAATAATTTAAAACAATGATAACTGTTGAAGGAGGGAGATTTAGATACCCAGTAAACAAAATAAAGAAATATATTCTTACCTTAATGCAAAGTAATGGATTTGGGTGTTGATTTTGTTAACCTTTTATAAGATTAATTTAAAATACGTCGAATTAAGGTTGTAAGTTCAAAACTACCGAAGCAACTTTATGCTAATGCAATAAGTTCGATGTTTTCCGCATTTTCATTATGGCCTTGCTAGGTAATTCTTTAATTAGAACTAAAGGTGTTACAAGGTGTTAATGATAAGTGTTAAACGATGTTACAATTCAAGTTATCCATCTTACCAGATATGATAAGTTATTGTTTTAGTTTATTAATATGACCTGTCAGTAAATATCCACTGATGCTAATTATTGTAATTACTTGAAGTTATAAGAAATGTAAGTTGTGGATATTATATCAATTAAATTCTTTTCACGTAGGAAAGCTTATTTTTACTAATGACCATTCAAATGACCACGCAAATTATGCATTTACCTTTTCTGTAAACTATCTATTATATATGTTTATATTTTTTAAGATGTTTAATACATATGTTCTTAAGACAGATATATATGGTTTGAAAGTTATAATATAGTATAAATAGTTTAAAATAACATGAAAATACTTAAACACATCGTGATGCACAAAAGTAGTTTTTATTGTTTTAAAGAGAAAGCAAGTCTTTCTGGATTTTTTACACTTGCTCGCTTATTCCCCACTTAAGTTCGATATATATATATATTTTTTATGCTTGACTCACTTCCGGAAGTTACCATACGGAATTATTGTAATTATGCATGATAGCACCTGGAATTTATTCATGCATGCCAATGTGTCGGCAAACGAGACATAATAATGTTGTCGTTATTTCTACTGTAATGAAATAATAAAAGATTGCACGAAAAACAACGAATTTTTTATCAATTCAATAAAATACTTTTTTATTATTAGTTTTAAATAACACTAGGTTTTCAAATTCGCCTATGAATAAAATTGGAGGCAAAATAGTCAATCGTAAATTCAACAGTTTCAAGTGAGTTTGTAATATTGCAATTGTAATTTCGGTTTTCTAGTGTGCTCGGATATTTCATGTGTGCAGTTTTCCATTCTGTAGCTTGGGGATATTTTGTATAATAGATGAAAATGGATCTAAACAGAAAGGTGGGGATTATAACTGTTATGCCTCGGGAAACCCATCAACATTTAGAGTAGTTTTACTATAAACTTTCACCATTGTTAGCTAAACAAAAGCGTAAGACTAGAGTAAGATTATTAAGACGATATTTCTCATCAAAAATATATTAAAATGCATAAATATACTACATTTTAAACGATAATTGAAATGAGACAATCAGTACATGATTTTTAACTTTAATATTGCGTTAATTTGTGCTGTATTATGAACACAGAAAATCCATATACTTTGTGAATAGCCACCCTGAAAAGAACTCATTCTATTATCTCGCACTACAAAATATATTGTTAGATTTTTCAAAGAGTTTATTCTTCGTCTTCTGTTACATATTCTATTGCCTAAGAGAACCATCTTTTCTGTGGTGAAAATACGGGATATAAAGCAAAGTGAGTAACTTGAACAGAGTATTTCATTCTTCTTATCCAGTATAGCTGTATGATTTCAATGTATCAGCATCATGCTTGAATGTGTAGCTTGAACATTTGACAAATCTCCATATTTATTTTCATGGGAATTTCAATTTATTCGGTTGTTTCGATCGCGTCTTTCTTTAAATTTGACTGGGTGTTATTTCAGGAAGTTGGAACTTCATGGAGTTTTACCATCGATACCAGTATGCCATGGATTATTATTACAAAGCTCTGTTTTTGCATTGATGAATCTTTTACGACGTTCCTTCTTCAAAGTGCCTGAAAATATTTTGGGCGGAATGAAATAAGCAAACGTCTAAAGGCGGGTGCATCCAGATCGGACTGAAGTACTGAAATGCTACGTGTCGGGTGTTATTCAATATCTACACCGTGTCGTCTAGGTCACCAATACAGGTCACAAGGTAAGGGACACTTTGTCACTAATACATGCTGCAGTCACTATCAGACGTGGTGGAACAGCCTTTCCAAATATCAAATACAATCCTATCTGTGTTAGAAGAAAATTATTTTGCAATATTTCATCTGTGTTGTCTGATGTTTAAGTGCTTTGTGATAAATTCAAAGTATAAATTACCGAAATGCAAGCATAATAAGTTTTTTTTTAACAAAAATATCTTGAAATTTAACCACATTTATCATGGTTTGGTCAAGAGGGAAACAACGCTCTTAATATTTTAGATGTGTGTGTAAAAAAATATGTTTGATCCTTCTGTTGACTTATAACTGAAAAAATATTCGGTCTGGATATTAAAAAATAATAAGCCCCTATATATCTATAACTTATTGCCTGCTGGTATAAATCTATAATGTATTTATATAAACCAATTTACTTGTGTGAAATCCAAGTCAAACCACTAAAACATAACTCTGCAATTTAAGGGAAAATGAGTTTTTATTTGCAAATTACAATTTATTATATTGTAAACAAACAAAAATGCGGGCTTAGAGGATATAATATTCATAATGTTTCCTTTAAGAATCTCTAAATGTTAAGGTACATTTACACATTGCAAGTTACTATCTATTGCTATAAATAGTTGCTGTCATCTGGAATTCTTTTACTTATCGTAAAAGTTGTAATTTCAAATAATTCTAACCTGTAATTACCACCGAGACAGCAAGGACATTACATGTAATAATTATGTACTAGGTTGACAATATTGCATACATACAAATCATTTATATTACATTAACGAAAAATAATACTATAATTGTTACACCATTTGATCGTTAAAAAATATGCAATTATTACAAGTGTAAATAATGGGAATATATTAAAACATTTAAGTACACATTTCATAAAAAGCATTTAATAAGCAATTTCGACATTTGTAAGTTTTATAATTTCAGTAACTCATTTAATTTTTATTATCCTTTCTCATAAAAAGTATTTGATATTCTTTAGGGATGTAGTAATATAATAATATAATTATTTCACGGAGGTTTTATTTTCACTTGCTGAAAGCAAACTCTGATTGATACTTTATAAACTATGATTCATTTACTAATTTTCGCGACAATAAAACAATGATTTCATTAATTGTGATAAACATTTAATATCAGTTACATATATGTAATTAAAAATGTTATTGCAGTCACATTTTTGTCCACAAATAAAAGGGTGCTGATTTGCTTGAAAGCGTAACTATGTGTTCGAAGCTCGTGTTATTGTGAAATGCTATCGCGAGAATTGAATTAGTTCGTTTATTGAGTTTATATTTCGAACAGGAAAAAATCCCAAGGTATGACTCTGGAGTGTAAAATGATATTTTCTCAGGTGAATTATTGGTAAATTCTCTTTGATGTACCGCAGAGCAGATGAGATTCCAGGTTTGTGTGTATCGTCGACTTTATCAGATTGTTTCTAGATTCTCTTAGACTTGGAATGTTTGTATTAAACTATGCGCGGTTTGATATCAGTAATATAGAACGATTATACAATCATTTGTTTTACTCACACATGCCAATTAAACAAGTACTTCAGGACATTGTGAAAATATAAAAAAATGAAAAAAAAAATCTATTTGTAGTATCGCGCGCGTATGTTTGTTATAGAATTTATATTTATGTATACCAAAGCAAAAAAATACTATATTCATTTCTATATTAATTATACAGATCCCGTATTTTTCTTGTAGAATTTACTGTACTAAGTTCAATAACAAATAATTTTCTGATGGACTAAAGGTCAAAAATTTTATATAGGGTATAAAATATTTGTGGTATTTAGTATTTCTGTACTCCCAAATATTTCCTCCTACACATTTGCTATTAAATTTTTACTGTTAAAAGTTCGAATCCTGTTTCTAACTAATTTTTTTATAAACTAGTAAATGATAAACCTCCGTTGCTGCAGTTATTGTGGGCGGAGCATAAGATTGTGTATTTAACTGTGCTTCTGTATGGGTACCTTTCTACTTGTGTATTCAAGCATTCAATGCAGCCATATTGAAAAAGGTGATTTATTTTTGGCGGGACAATTTTTAACCCTTAACCTTGTCAAAACACCTATTTTAGGAATGCAATATGTGCATTTTAAAATGCTGGATAACAAAACTGAAATTTGTTTAACGCATTAATATGATTTTGAAAACTATAGAGGATTTTCAATATTTTTTATCAAGTCCATTTTAAATAGCTGTAGCAATATGGAGTTATTTTCACTCGATTGAGTCTGTATTTACTGTAGTCAAGGTAGCCAACTTTCAACAAAAGAGAATCTATTTTGCGTCATTTGATTGACACTGGTGTGTATTTTAGAAATTCGTACATCAAAAATCAAAAATCTCACTCACAAATTTAATTATGTGACGTTTGGTTATTTTGCCATATAAAAATGATATTTTCTGCTCATAAGTGAGAATGTTTTTCGCATCAGTTTGACTGGATTAACTCCACCTCCCGTGTTTCACACCTTGAGTAGATGCTATTGTCGTCGAATGAATAGCCACCTATCATGCTTGTCAGTAATCTGGTCTCTGATTGGTTGATTAAACCGCTTACTGCCAATCACTATCACATGGGCGCTGAAGTATATAGGTAATTCAAAGGAGTGTTCCAATGATCAGGACGGTGGTAGCTGTCTCTCTGAAAAGCTACTGAGATTTGTATTATTATACGTGTCTACCTCTGTATAACAATACCACAGACGTTTGGTAGCTGTATGAAACTGGACACTGAGTACTGTGATACTATGAATATGGAAGCAGATATGAAAATGCCGCCGCAAACTGCGACAACTCCGCCGATGTCTCATTCCCAGTCGGGGACACCACTTCAACTAACTCAGCCCGGGACACCGGGATCGCCAAAGGGAAACGGTACTCCTATAGATAATCGTGTCAAACGTCCTATGAATGCGTTTATGGTTTGGAGTAGAGGACAGCGTAGGAAAATGGCTCAGGAAAATCCCAAAATGCATAACTCTGAAATAAGTAAAAGACTTGGAGCTGAATGGAAATTATTATCAGAAACAGAAAAACGCCCGTTTATTGACGAAGCAAAACGTCTGCGTGCCGTACATATGAAGGAACATCCAGATTACAAATATCGTCCACGACGTAAAACCAAGACATTGATGAAAAAGGATAAATACGCTCTACCAGGTATGGGTGGTGCCCCTGTACAACAGATGGGTCGTGATATGTATATGCACAACGGTTATATGCCTAACGGATATCCAATGATGTCTCAAGATCCTCACGCGTACCAACAGCATATGCCTGCACATATGCAAATGGGACAATACCCAGGTTATCAACTTCCCCCCGGTCAACAAATGACATCAGGTTCATATATGAACGGTAGTTCAAATTATACGATGTCTATGGCTCCGTATATGCAAGCACCTCCACAACCCGCCCATGGTGGTTTACCGAAACCCGGAGAAGCACCACAGCCCGGAGGTCGTGGTAGAGGACAATGTCCAGGAGATTTACGAGAAATGATAAGTATGTATTTACCGGGGGATCAGAACGACCCCAATGCTCAGCAACGTATGGCCATGGCTCATGCACAAGGACACTATCCCGTACAAGGTGCAGTGCCTGTCTCTCACTCGGAAGCCCAAGGACCTCAACAGACAGTACCGTTATCACATATGTAAAATTATATAAACGTTTGCCAGATTCATTTTGCCAATTTTATATTATATATAGTAAAGCAGTATTTTTGTGTGACGTGAGAATTGTCTTGGGAAAACTCTGATGACAATGAACATTATATTTCGAGATAATCAAGGGTATTAAGGTCATAAGTTTTTTAGCCTCACAGTTTATAGTACCAATCGTTATTGTCATGAGATTATTTTGCTCAGTTTTCCCTCTTTGTGCCACAATTCTTTTTGCTGAGTTGTTAAAACAAACAATCATGAGAACTGATGAAAATTAAAGAAGTCTTTAGTATTATTTAGAGGAACTTTTGATCTGAGTAATATTCTCGTAAAGAATTTGTTATGTATTTAAAAAAGACGTGTTTTATTCTACAATATTTGTATTTCTTTTAGTATTCTAACAAACAGAACCTGCGTGGTTTTTATCCCGCGCTGAAACAAACTTTTCTATTTTCTTAAAACGCCGGTTGAATTGTGTATAATTTTGTCAGTATTCGTGATCAAACCTTGCCAGTTATTTTTATTTTTTTTGAAAAAAAAGTTTACGAATTTTTGATAAAAGTATACAGAATTCGTGCATCGCCATCTTTATTTTCATTATATCATATTCCTGACAGTAGGTTAATTTATATTGTTTATAGTGTAATTTTGCACACTGTTCATTCCTTTGCAGTTTCTAGCTGTGACGTGTGAAATTATTTTGGTTTTTTAGTGTAAGATTTTATTTGGCTGTGTCTTGAAAGAGGTGTGTATTTATATAACGTTGCCTTTCTATTGTTGCCTTTTTGTAAATATTCTTGCACATTTTTTGAAAAAGACAATTAGACGACATATTTCTTACTGAAAGTGAAGATAACATTATCTTGTAAATAAAGATCTGTTTGAAGATTTTTCTGTATAAATATTCTGTTTTTATTATTTTATTTTTAAGTATTATACTTATAACAATCAGTCCTCCCGAGTGTTTCACTAAGTCTATGATTGTTTTTAGTTTTTTTATTCTCTTAAAACTGCTTGATATTATTGTTCAAACTCTAAGGTCTTAAAATTTTGTCACGATCTTCGGACTCAACAAGAAAATTGCAGTATATCACTTGATTGTTACCCAGCAGACATTTTACGAAGTGTAACCCAAGTTGAGGCAGTAAACACCTAAACTCGCGCCGAAACTTTTAAAATATCCCGAGATAAATTTTGTAAAAGCTTTAACAAATGTACTATGGTAAAAGATGTTCTGATTAAATTAAACATTTACAGTACCATGGGCAAACGAGAACAGAAAAGATATCTTCTTTGTACACAAAAAACCAAATTACTTTCGTGTCAATCAAGCAGTAAATTTTGAGACCCTATTCAGTTAGTGCACTGGACTGGAAACACGGCTGTTGATTGAGATCCTCGACGCTCCACCTTCTTGCTTAAGGCTCTACCTTGGCAAATACCTTCAAATTCTGGCTTTATATAAACTCAGTCTATTGTAAAAATTGCCCCTGAGTAAATCTCAGATAAAGTGATTTTCTTACCAAGGATTTGAACAATAGCCAAAGTTTTATTATTTAGGATGTTATTACTCAGAATGAGACGTAGACAGGAATAAGGTGATCCTGACGAGGGATTTTATCAAGAAATATATTAAAACGACGCAAACGCATCTTTATTAGCAGTTGTTAGATGATGAAAATATGAACACACATTGAAATGAAAATTCTATAACATTAGCTTTATTTTCCCGCAAGCTAACAGCTTATTTGGGGTTTTTATTTGTTTAAACTGAAAATGTTCAAACTAAGTGGGCTTTGAAGTTAGCTTCTGTACACATTGGTTGAATGTTGTGTTTAATACGGCCGGGGATATGTAATTTGAGTGTTTCCTTCGATCGCTTGCATAGAAAAGGTGTGATTCAGTACAATTAAATTGTTCTAAATAAAACTAATTAAATGTTAAATTAAAAAAATGATGGTCATTACTAAGTGTAAATCTAATTCTTGACCTGAATAAGCGACTTTGTCCAAGCATTTTGTGTGTTTTTGAGTATTTTGTAAAACTGAGGAATGATACGATATTTTGTGTCATTCGTTTTCGAGTTCCACAACACAAACTTTAAATGCATGTTTGACAAGCTAGGTAAACCTAGGTAAATTATTGCATTGTAAACTTGATACGATGATCATAGGCATTTATATCAGAACTTATCTAGCCTGTGTCCTTATAATATTCGGCTGTCAGGGAGATCTCATGGTTTATCTGCTTAGAGCTGCTTATACAACGGGTTGCTCCGCAGAATGAAATTAAATTTCATAACAGAATACAGGGACGATAAAATTATCACCACAACTTTACACTTCCATTAAAAAATCATAACGCATTGTTTTACTAACGGTTACCT
The DNA here is from genome assembly GCA_028565635.1 of Phoronis ovalis. Taxonomy (NCBI): domain Eukaryota; kingdom Metazoa; phylum Phoronida; family Phoronidae; genus Phoronis; species Phoronis ovalis. The sequence goes on from JAOXYB010028066.1 coordinate 42,946, forward strand.
GATAGAACTGGTGATTCTCAATTTTTAGTGGTGTGTAATTAGTTTGCACTAAAATAGAACAGAACTTATTACAAATATGTAATGTAGCAGAATGAAAAAATAAAGCTACTTTAAAAATTCACATATATGTAGACACTATCATGAATGAATAATTTGTAATATTTAGCAACATTTGCATAAAAGTAAAATTGCCAATTAAATATAACCTAAGTACGGGTATACGGTATATGTCCAGGTGACAATGTCATGATGTAGACGTAGACACTTGTAATTGGGCTTCCTTGAAAATACACTATGCAAATTCACAGCAAAAATATACTGCATATAAGGTTGCGTCGTTGACTCAGCTGCATACTGTTTATAGGATGCTTAGACTATTCCTGATCTCTTTTCCATAATATGTTGAAAAAAATGCGATAATACAATTTTATAATAATTAATTTCACCGCGCTAAATTAGGCAGGGATCTGAAACAACATGTGCTAGATACTCGGTGCAGTATGTAAAATCCCAATTCCAGGTATGTATTCCCGAGAAACATACAACCAATAAGTTAAACATCAATACTTGGAACTTGAAATGTCAGCTTGTCCCCATAGACAAGACCATCTCGTCGAACCAATTTCGAGTAATCTAGATTCACAATTTATTAATGCATTTTCAGCCCTAGAAAATATGTACCTGTTCGGGAGCTACTTCTTGTTAAACCGATATATGCCAGCAGAGTAGGACTAGAGTGACATAAGTATAAACTTCAGCCTAGATGTAAAAAATGGATGACAATGATTGTAATTCCCAATATTATGTTGTGCAATATTTGCGGTTGACACTTTAAATGTTTTCGTATGTAACAATGACCAACAAACTTATTGCAGTTTATTTTTAATTTGAGAGGTGATCTGACACCGAGCACAGTTTCTCTATTTTTAATAAAATGTTACAACGCCCTATAGGCTTGTTATTTACGTATGTACTTGTACCAAGAATTATTTCAAAAAAACAAAGTCTTGAATTAAATTTATAAAAGTCCTCCATAACACAAGATGATTACGAGACAAAGTCAGAAGGATGTACTAAAGAGAGCCTTTTTTGTAAATGTACCAACTAAAAGAAAAATCAAGAATGAAAAATAGTTTTTACATTAAATATACTAGCTGCTTAGATACTTTGCAAGTTTAGACGAAATGATTGAGAGTGAGTGACAGGCTGACAAATTCAATTTATTAGAAAATCACTGCTATCTAATGAAATGACAGAAGAAGACCGACATAGCGTTGAAACTAATGTTTGATACATTTCTGTAATGGAATCGCAATCACCGATTTTAGCACTTTCAATTAGTGTATTGCAATTTTTAAAGCAGTGGCCAGATTTTTTGCAGAAAACTTCTCATCTCACCTATATAACATGTGAAGCGAAATAGCAAAGAACTTGTTATTAAACAAGATAACTGCAACCCAATACACATTTTACACAGAACACGACAAACAAATGCAGTGCAATATATTCTCGAATTCCACTCATGTGCAACGATTTTAACGTTTAATAACTTTATAAATGTTGCTATGTGCTATACAAACAAAAAGTTTATTTGCTTAATGAAATTTTTATAATCGCTGACTTTATATTTTTCTAATGTATTATACATTACAGAATAGACACCCCTGTGTTAAGATGTTTTATAGTAGGCATTGATCATTTTTCTATCACTTTGTGTTAGTGTAACTTTGCGAACTGTACATAATAAGCTCTTATTCTGTATTTATGTTTTGTATTCTTTATCTGGATAATGACTCTATAGAGAATGGATAATTTGTGTGATGATAAAATACAATAAAAATGTGAAACCTTTTAATGTAGTTGGATTATATAATGGGAAAATGTGAAACGTCAGTACACACGGTAATAAATATAAAGAACACATATTTTTCAGTAAGTAACAAAGTCAAAAATATAATACCTTACATATTCCCATTTATACATGTAATTCCTTTTAATGCTCAGTACTTGGAATACACACTAATGATTGAGAAAGAAAATGTGATATTTTTTAAGCCTTGATGATTGCTTTTCTGCCAGATGGCATATCAAGTACAAGTCGTATGGCTGCCGATTCGGGCAGAGTAAAGTTATGTGGTCGACAATGTCCGTTCTGTATTTTACTAGTAGAGTTCTCTATGTTAAAGACTATAGCCGAATCCGTGTAGATTATGTGCTTGATAAGGAAACCTCACTCCTTCGAGCGATACGATATGCTTCCGAGACATGCAGGTAAAATTAGATCAAGTTGTATCTGAATGAAGGCATTGTCAACAATGAAAGCAGGTGCTCTTTGATTACTTGTCAAATTAAACCTGATATTAACTTTATTTTCCTGCACATATCACCATTCTGTAGATTACTAACAGAAGTAGTAAACTTGCTTAGTTATGAATAAAAAAAACCTAAATGTAACGCAGTAGAATTTAGTATATTCTAAAGTTTCTGACAAATTCATTTTATGAATAAAGAATTATTTTAATTTTTACGTTTTGTAAATAATAGAATGCACTTAGGTGTATGAAACAAGTCAGCACGGTAGAAAAACTCATGCACCATACTTTGAGTTCGATTGTACTCTTTACAGGTAATTAAAAGTCATGTAGTTATTTTACTGACATTGTTTTCTGACTTAGTGTATGGATAAAAACATGATTTTTCACTTATTAGTTAGTAAGAAAAATGGTTATTTCTTAGAATATAAAATTTTTTGCCAGACAAGTAAGAAAAATGTCTCTACTAGCAGGGTCAATTGGGAAATAAACGGAAAATAACTCGGAAATAATCATATCACCTATAGTTAGATGTTCAAATTTTATAGCTCTTGAAAACGGAGATTAAAAGGCTGGTTGTAATTAAAACAACTGTTTTAGTAAATTGTCTTTCCGACCGCACCCGATACGTTACAAGTAAATTTAACTTTTTCTTTCTGTGAAGAGTTACTATAATTAAGAAAAAAAAGTTCGAAATGTATGTGTTTGAGATTTTAAATTCAAAATTAGAACGTATTTTTAAAAAATTGTAAAAAGAAGATAGCTAGACTGGAAAATTGTCGTATATGTGATAGCTGGTATAATTTATTCTAATTAGAAAACAATAAATACATACTCGATCAAATGTGTTGGCTTTAGATGTTTATTTTTCAGTTTGTCTTTGTTTACACTCCATGAAGCATCGTTTGTATAGAAACCAGTGTATTTCTTTATCCCAGGTTCTTTATATACAGGATAACTGTATATTACTGACTGATATTATTATTTTTCATCTTTGCACCAAAGAAAAAGACAGAGACTCGGGCGTTCCTGGGAAGACGTTCCATAAAGAGCAGTCTTACGGTGGCGTTCCTTGACTCCGTAAACGTACAGCAAGTTTATTGGCGGATTCATTTTTAGCTGAATATCATTAATGCATCTAGGCAGCAGTCACGCTATCATTTACAGTCTAACGCTCGCGTATCTATGCATGTATGCATGGATTCTACTGAATATCCAAAGTAAATTCGAATCTATATTTTGTAGATGTGGTGTTACATTGAGTCTTTTAGTAATAGCACATTCAGTACAGACACGTTAATACATATCTAAAGGAATCTTTTCCTGAATTGTCAAACTACAGCCTATAATTGAACGGGTTGCTTTGTGTAGTGCTAATTCTAATTCTGAGGTGCGTTTCCAACATGAGCTTTTTATGACTGTTATATAACAGGTGAAAATCGAAATGACACGTCTGATGCAGGTGCTTTTATATTTGTATAGCTCTACAAACAGACCTGTATGATGTTATAAATGTTAAACAGTGTTTGCAATAGCATTTTTTTCAAAAAATGTGCTAAGTTAGCAATTAAAAAATAGGATAATTAATTATATGCCTAATTAGACAATAAAAATGCACCACGTTATCATGCAAAACAAGCATAAACTTATGCACCTAGTTTATAGGCAGTCTAGCATGTGATAGGGTATTGGTGAGAGTATTGTATGGCGCTGATCATACGGATACTAATGTCATATTGTTTGTATACAATACAAAACCATTGGAATTACCTTAATGAATGCGACAAAACACAATGAGATATCTAAATAGCTATATGTTCATTCTTTAATATTTTATATATCATTTCAATGTTTAATGTGAACCATCGTTAACAAATTGAGTCGTTATATATAAATGATGTAGAATTGTTTCAGTCAAAATAAAGCCAGATGAGGGTTTTGACTTTTTACACGATTTTTTAATCTTTTGACGATAAAAAATAATAAGCTGGTTTCCGTAACTAATACCTAAGATACAGTCAACGGCACTTCTAATTTTACTACTTGCCAGTGCCCACATTGATGGTTAAATTTGCTGCATAAAACAGAAACTTTTCATTTGTTGATTGTATAGCCAGTGAGAACATTGGGTGCAAACATTTAGTGAGTGCACTTTTTTCATTCGCTAAACTAGTTTCATTTGAAACGCTTCTTTGAGCGGAACTAAATTTATTCTTATCTTCTCGATGCATACGGAATTTTCAACAGCATACTCCTTTTAAGCTCGTATTTTTTATATTATTTTTATAGTATTAATTCAGTTTGAAACCATTATTTCGTCTACTTGTGTACAAAGTTTGATCTTTGCTTAAAGTCAGAAATCTTTTTCTAATACATTATAAGCATATACTTTTATTTATCAACTTTGAAAAGTGATTGCTTATGATTTAAAAAGTTTTAGCAAATACATCACCTTTCCTAACTTTTAGAGTAATCTGCATAGTACGCCTAAATGATATTTCACAATTCATTAGAGCATTAGAACGATGAGTTATAGCTTACATCCAGACTACTTTTATTTATTTCATTTCGCAAAATTAGTCTTCTATTCATTTATATCATTATTCTAATATTTAAATATAGACTGGTATCGAACCTTTTATGTGCCTACACAAATACGGAGCGATATGTTGCTAAACCTTTTAAATATCAACTACATTTTTTATATTTTACGATATCTTGAACATAAATCAACGGATAGTTTTAGAGATTATTTTTGCAGCTATAACAAAATAATATTTTCGTTACCTGTTTATCGAAATTTAAGATTGCAAAAGCTTCATAATCAATGCGTTTGCAACTAACGCATTTCGACACTGTAATTTTAATTAGAAAATTCCCGGATGTTTGATAGAAAATTGACACTTTTACATTCTTATTACTGAAATGAAATTGTAGTGATGAAATAATATAATAATAAAATTGAGCCGGACTATCATTCCAGTCACATTAACTCCACAGTACTCCGGCATTATACAAAGATTTCTGGAAACCGTGAATTATATAGCGTGCAATAGTAAGAAATCTTTCTCAGAACAGGACAAAAATTCACAGCATACTATAGCAATAATATTTTTTTGAATATTTAAAAATTTGAGTATATACCTTTGTATAAAACCTATAGGCAATGATACATAAATACTATGAGAATTTGCATGCAGTGAACATGGAATGTGAGCCATCAATCATACTGACAGCATGTTACACATATCATGTAGTTAAATATCATCAAATTGCTGTATGAACGTTTTCTATTTTCTAATTATTAATTAAAAAGTGAAATACACTTAATTCTGTACATATTAGAAGACATGGAAATTGTTACCTATAGAGAGAATGCATGTTATTTTATTTACGATATTAAGCCTGGCGACATCAGAGTAGGAAGGAGCAGACACAAACGAGCGTAATTGAGAATTAAAATTTATTTATTTTAGCTATGTGTCTGACTTAAAACATGTTAAAAGATCTAAGTATTGCACTGGCAGAATGTTGGTGAAATCTAGTTTAAAACAAATATATTTGTTCTGCAAATTCTAGTTATGAGTACAAAGCATTAAAATAATTTTTTTTCAAGCATAACTATTTTGTTCGTAAAATTAGCAATATTTTCAATCAAGGATAAGTTCATAAAAAAATCTTGAAAGCACATTATTGAAATAAAACATTTTTACACTTTTGAACACAGCTTGCTTTATCAGTATGCCTCTGTCAAAAGATTTCTCTACACTTCTAAAATACAAATATGCACATATGTGGCTTCTCACATTTCTTTAGAGTCACCTTTTAAATATATGATATGCAATTATCATCTGTATAATCATGCCGATGCCTTATTGTCTGAATAGATACAAACAATGTCAACTATACAAAAGATGAATTAATTTCTTTTCCTTGTATTCAAAATGAAACAAAAACACTATTGAAAAAGTATTTTTTTGCTTAATCAAACGGATTTCACCCATATGAGACCCTGTTTTTAGTTTTGACGAAATTGACAGGTACTTGTAGAAAAACTTTCTACACGCAAACCCTTTTCCATAAAAAGTGAAATTCTTTTGTTTTTTCATTTATCTCTTGACATATCAAGTTAAAAGGATTCTTATCTAAGTGCTGTCTATTACTTAGGTGAGTACAGACGTAAGGACCTCTAATTTTGTGTATCATTATTAATGCAAAATTTGATAAAAAATGTGAATTTTGATTTAGAAAGATTTTAGTTTTAAACAATATTAACGAGTAGGAAATTATTGTTTTTTTAAATTAAAAGTATATAGTTACCTTGATACTGAAAAATATTCTGATTTTATGTGACTTTTTCTAACCATTAACACGAGAAATGTATGTAATTTCTACAAAAGCGGAACAAAATTACGTAAATCATTCAAAATTTATGTTTCAATTTAACCTAAAGAAATTATTACACATGACTAATTTTGTCTCGGTAACATATTGTATAGTCGTTGCAATTATCTTGTCCATCAAACCTAAATATATAGAATGTGTAAACAAATATAAATTGAAAGTATTATTCAAATAAAACTTTCTAATAAATCGAGGGATGTACCAATAATCCATTCACAGATAATTAAATAAATGTTTTCACGATTTTTTTTACACATACATCCAACAAGATAGTTTTAGTAATAAGAAAAGGAAAAAAATGTTTAATTGTAAATTATTTTAATAAATTGCTATAATTTCTGCAATTTATAAAAATTGTGAAGCCCACATATAATTAAACGGCCAAGCTATGAAATATAAATATGGAAATTAATTAACAAGAAATTAAAGTGTTATGGCCGCTGTCAATCTTTTCATTGCATAATCAAGCAGTTTGAAAATAAACATGGA
>JAOXYB010028067.1:0-31488 GCA_028565635.1 Phoronis ovalis
ATAAACAGAAGATGAACAACATAATTAGACAGACAAATTAGGGACTAATAACTTTCAAGACTCAGGTTGGTAGAAACAGGTATTAAGGAAAATTGAATAAAAATATGTAAACTTAGTTCAATTTTTTTAGTTCTATTTCTGAAAATTCTTTAATTTTATGCCCTGCTCAGTAAGATTGTCAAATCCACAGCTTGCTGTACATAGTATCTTCGACACTTATTTCTTGGGAGACTATTAAAGGAACATAAGGAAAATTTTATTTGACCCAATGTGATTTTCAAGTAATCAAACGTATGTTACTTAATTATAGATAATACAGATATCGGATTAATTGTGGATAAGCCGTAATCACACTTCAATAACAAAGCAGCATGGTTTGAGTCCCACTTCCTGTCAAAATCTGTTCCGGCAAGAAATAGGGTACGATTGGGGAATAGCTCCTACTCGTTTTTATTAACCCAGCACTTTTACTACAATAGTACAATTAACAAATATCCTTTAAAATTAAATGGTACGATTTCGGAATAGCTCCTACCCCTTCGTATTCACCGAATATTTTTAGCACAATACTACAATTAACAAATATCCTTTAAAATTATACCTGGATATCATTTTCAGTTAATAATAATAAAATAAAACATGTATACGGAGTATATTTCAATATATTCTGTACCCGGTGTTTATCTTACCTCAAACTGACGCCATGATGCATTTATCTGACTTTAGTATTGCTAATTCACACTTAAGTGTAGACAGTAAGACACCTGGTGGCTGATCATGAAAGTTGCCTTGGAATGATTGTTGTGGCATCCTTATAGGTAAAGTCTAAAGTCTTGACTGTGTTTTTAATTTTACATTTGTCAACCATCATTTGGAATGTTTAAAACACCCACTAATGCTTTACAGGATGGATTGGTTGCCATTTCAATGTTTCATTTGTATTTTTATTAAATGTTTGTATTTTTAAATAAAACAACATGTGTTATACAGTAGTGAGAAAGCTGAAAGTTGTTGTGGATATGTTACATTAAATAACACTTTATTTTCATTTTTATACACTTATTTAATTGCAGCGTTTACATGTTTCACTGTTACATTTTCCATCATATAGTGTGGCAGCGGCTTGCAAAAAAGAAATCAACTGACTATATATATACCCTTTGAAACTTGCCTACGCCATAGATACACAGCTAGGTACCCATTGAGGTGGACTGACTTTGTGCCAAACTTTGGCATGTGCACACCATGTACTGTTTGGCTTTCTGCCAGCAGGCCTGTTCAGGATCTTTAAAATTGACCGAATGATTTACTGTCAGGTGCTGGTATCCTAGTTGACCCAGACGGTCATAGGCTTTCCAGCAATCTGAATAAATGATGGAACCCTTGGCGATATACTTTTCAATTATAGAAACAAGGGTCTCTGCAGATCTATCTGCTACAGGAACCATAAAACACTTGTCACTATTGCCCCTTTCTATCCCCCCAAAAACCCATGTACCTTCAACTACATGCCCCCTATTATACTTTCTTTTGCCAAATTTGGATTCAACAATAATACCCCCCCCCCCCATTTGTTCCCCCTGATCAAACTGTCTGAAATAGCTATCTTCAACAACCTCCCTGGCAAACATTGCCCAGTCAGTAGCAGTGCCATTGTCTAGTTGCATTTGAATACAAATTGTGCTAAGCTCAACACCAAGGATCCAGAGTGATGCAAATTCTAAAATATCTTCCAGTGATAAGTTGCTGTTGTCAAAAAAAAGTGCCGTGTCGAATGGAAAGCGCAAGATCATGCTTTAGTGTGTTTTTTTTGACAACGCCAAATAAATAAATCCTTGCTTTTCTTTTCAGTTACTAATTTAAGCTGCATGTCTTCCCCTCAGATGTGACACATTCTTTTTGTTGAGATTAAGCCTTTTTCCAGCAGAAACTGAACGGTCGATTCTTTAGAGCACAATACGGCTTTTATTAGTTCTTTGTGCGACAGTTCACAGCAATCTTTTTTTAGTGTAGAGTAATTTGGAATACTAGGACTTGCCTGAGTTTCAACATCTTTTACATGTTTTTCTGAAAAAAAAAATTAATTTCAGTTATGCTAAGGTTTTAGAAGAGCCCTGCACCCTATATTTAGGGATTAGATATATGTTTTCATCATTATATTACTGAAGGTTGGGTTTAAGGCTAGGGGTTAGGTTAGGTTAGGAGATATATTAAATAAATATTATATTAAGCTATGGCACCCTGTATTTAGGTATTAGATATATGTTTTCATCATTATATTAGGGTTGGGTTTAAGGCTAGGGGCTAGGTTAGGAGATATATTAAATAAATATTATATTTTTTTAAATAACAATTAAATAATATACTTCTTTTTAAATGCAACCAAACAATTTTAATTTATTTAACACTATACAATGCAAATCATAATTACCTGCATTCAATCGTAATCTTTTTGGGTCCTCCATGTTCACAAATTGAGATATTAGAGAAAAATAGCATAAATTAAATCAATTTATCTGCTTACAAAAACTAAATACACGTGGCTTCGAAATATATATGGCAGAGTGATCAGCTAACGGAGATATTATTCATAATGTAATGAAATGCGGTGTAGGGATCATTCATACTTTTGTCTTTTTGTTCTATAGCATTGAATGCAACTCGCCGGGAAGTCCTTACAGAAAAGGGAATCCTTAGTTTACGTCACGAAATAAATTAAAGGTCATGACATGCCATAAATTATCCGATACATGCGATATTTTAAAATTATAAAATCTTATTACAGATCCCTATTCCAAAATAGAACTACCTATATAATGTATGCATGACGTCATTAATAGTATTAAGTGACCTAGGGCAAATCAGCCTTGTCGCGATGAGGCTTCAATAAAATAGAAACGTGATAAAACTGGAAAAAACGTTGACGATTACATGGTACATATACGAAACACATAAACAATGGCGGATCTTGCCCCCTGTCATCCGGGTATTTTGACTAAAGCGCCACCACAGTTTACATTACGAAAACGCAGTATTGTTATGTTTGTGGGTTAACAATACATTATAATCTTAATTATAAAAATGAAGTCAAGATCAAGTCTTCAACTTTAGCCTTCTACATCTTTTATTCTAATTCATATAATTTAAAACATTTTTGATGATTCTTTGTCATAACAGGTTTGCCGTAGCTAGTAAAATTGAATCTAGACAGTGCTACTTTGGCGATATAATGCTATAGGGATGTCGCTGTTGCCATTTTTGGTGGCGAGTCATAGAAAAAAAAATCTAATATATTTTCAAAATAAAAAGTTAAGAAATTCTGTCCTAAAATGCTTCTTGACCATTTCATGTTCTTTGGCCAACAACACCATAAGTTATTCGACAGTAGGTAAGCCATGGTTGTTTGTAGGTTTCCTCGAACTGTGCATATGTGACGCATTTATTAGTTACCAGCTGGTATAAATGGAATTCATGATACGCAGTTGTGAAGTACAAATTAAAGTTTATATTTAAATTGTTTGTATTTCTTGGAACTGCTACGATTCAACAAGTTTAATGCATTATGGTTTTACCTTAAAAACAAAATTGTTTTGAATAATTAATTTACAGATTTTCTCTAGGGACTAGTAAATCTGTATTTTATATGGTTGATTAGTCTTTAAACAGTGTTATAAATTAAAGCTATTTTTCAAATGTAAGCTAAGATTAACTAATGGTTATTTATCGCGACTTTTTTATAGCATCATAGCAGTTGGAACGTAATTCGAAAATACAGAGCATTGATGAATGGACGCTTACAGAAACGCTGAACGCAAGATAATTGAATGATAAGTAATTACTTCGATAATTAATACAGATAATTCGCGATACGAAACTACAGAAACCGTACAGTAGAAACAAAGACAATGTGTGAAAATATTACAATAAACATCAGCGGAACACGATTTACTACGAGCTTATTGGCAGTCTTATCAAAACCTGATACTAAACTGGCGAGGAAAGTCAGGTCAGTTAAAACAGAAAGAAGAATAGGTAAAGACATTTTTTTTGATAGGAACGCCGAATTTTTTAGCTACATTTTAGATTACCATAGAAATGGTGAGCTTCATGTGCCTTTCAACGCTTGTCCCAATTATTTCAAGCAAGAACTCGATTTTTGGGAAATTAGTCCTTATGAAATATCTCCGTGTTGTTTTGATAAAATTTCAGAAAGTGAGGAAACAAACAGAAATATGAAATACTTCGAAAATTCACAGCCAAAAACGAATGACTCAGAAACACTAGGTTTCAGGATGCAAATATTTCAGTTTTTGGATAATCCTTTATCTTCTAGAGCCGCCAAGGTAAGATTTGTACAATACATGTTTTTGTTGTATCAACAAAATCTCATTAATTCTATCCTGGGTGTTCTTACACACACGCACACACAAATGTACCACAGTGCCTTTTTTGTTTAAATCCAGTAAGGAAAAATTTTCAGGGAAATATTTCTCAAAAATAAGAAAAACTAGAAATTTTATAAGCTGTTACATGCAGCAGCATCCTGATTATGATACTATAATAGAGTTAGCACCACTGGTGGGAGTAATATGACATAGGCTATCCAATTGCGGCTTTGAAATCAGCTGTCATTTATAAACTATTATTATTATCCAAAATGCTGAATAAATTATACACAAAATACATGAATAGTGCACATAATTTGCTGCATGGGTATAACTGTGACTATACAAACAATTGTTTTGTAGATACCGGCGATACTTCACCTGTTCGTGTGTATGTTGGCTATAGTGTCTACGTTTTTAGTAGTAGATGTGAGAACACCTATAAACGATCCGATCACCTCTAGAATAGGCAACATGACAAATGGCACTAATGAGAAAGTTAAAAGATACATGCTAACGCGACCAGATCTAGTATCGTTTATTATATGGAACGGATGTGCTTGTTTCTTTCTGCTTGAATTCTTATTACGTTTTTTTCTTTCTCCATTCAAAAAGGGATCCTGGAAATCATTTTTTAATGTGTTAGATATATGTGTTGTATTGCCCATGTTAAGTGCTACGATTTTAGAATTTTTGAAATTTTCAGATTTCGTTAACGAAACATTTCTGATTATACTTCTTTCAATGTGCAGCTGTTTTAACGTTATTCTTGTTATACGTTTACTGAAATATGTACGTCATTGTCAAGGTTTAAAAGTCTTGTATCTAACTGTTAAATCCAGTTTGCCTGAAATAGGCCTGTTGGTGCTATTTGTTTCTATAGCTTCGCTAACTTTTTGTTTTCTAATACATGCAGCAGAAATTTATTCTGATCGTTTCTTTAATACGATGCTGGAAGGGTTATGGTGGTCTGTTATCACTATGACAACCATTGGCTATGGAGACATGTATCCAGTGACACCTCCTGGCTATTTTATAGGTACTGTATGCGCTCTTACTGGAATGATTCTCACAGCTTTACCAATTGCAGTTTTAAGTAGTAACTTTAATATTTATCTGAAAATGTCTAAACAGTATCAAACTAGGGAAAAACTGGGAGCGCAGCCATGTCACATTAAGAAATGTAGAAAGACTCTCGGTGACATCACTCAACAAGGAAATAGTTACGCGTGATCGTTCCAAAATTCTTGGAAAAGATCTAGAAAATCTTGAGCATTTATTTTGAACAAAATCGTCGTGCTGGAAACTAAACAAAAAGAATCGTTCTGATATAATTTATAACAGCATCATTGATCATTGAAAGCAGAAAATATGGTATAATAAGAAGAAAGACAGTCAAAATTAACGCAACGACGACACATTCGTGCAAAACTTAAAAGAAAAATGGAAAAACACAATCAAATCATAACCATGTGATAAAGTGTATGTATAGTTTAAAAGCACAGTAATTATAATTTATGAATAGTAGTAGTAGTAGGACATAAATTGACAGATGTAAAAAATATTGTTGTATTATAGTATTGTAAATCCCCGGGGGACTCACTTAAAAAAAAGTCGGTTACGCATGCTTGTCCGAAAAAACGGGGGTAAGGGTACCTTTTTCGCGGTTCGACGGGGTTTCCGGGAACCCCGTTTAGGGGTCGATTATGGCGGAAAACCACATTTAGGGGTATGTTTTTGGCAAATGTAACTTCTCGTTTAGGGGTTGGTTTTTCACGTACACCTCCCGTTTAGAGGTCCTTTTTCAGTGGGAACAGCGAGCATTATCTTTTGGCGACCATTTTGCATTTTTTTTAAATTTAGTGTATTATTTTGTTTTGACTACGTTTTTTTTTTCTTGGTTGTTAATTTTTCAGAAAAAACTGCCCGTTTAGGGCCGGGTACCTTTTTCAGCAAAATCCCCCGGTTAGGGGTGGTATTTCTTGATACTCCACTTCCCGTTTAGGTGCTTATTTTGCACCCTACGGACGAACATGGGTACCCGACTTTTTTTCAAGTGAGCCCCCCGGTGTAAATCACTTATTAGATAGTGTGAATATAGTAATAATGTGAGCTTCACTCGTGTATTATTATGATTTGCGCTCGTGTTCAAACAGCCGCTCGTGCTGTCAACAAATCACAATAATGCACTCCTTTGCTCACATTATCGCAATGACCCCAAACGTATAGCGTTTAATATAGGGGGCAGAGGGGTGGTAAAATCCACCTACGTTTATGGGTTAGTGCGAAATGAAAAAATCATGCCTAGTATATATACGATATTTATTAAAAATCATTCCTTAGTAAATATATAAGTCGTAAAGCGGGACGACCTATTTATATTAGGTCAGTCCAGTGCAGATCAGACCGCCTGAGTGCAAGCGATACACACAAAAAAAGATGTCCGAACACCTGACATTATTCGGCACTGTGGGCGCCGGAAAGCAGAGCAATTTACAAACGTCAGCCTTTAAACAGGTACCAGACGTTTGTAAACAGCTTTGTGTCAAAACATACAAGTTTATCGGTAGGGGTAAATATTTTTTAAATAGAATTTATCGATGATTTCGCTCTTGAAATTGGTTGTCAGATTTTAGTTTTTACACGTACGTGACGAATAACACACACTGAAAGAATTTATGTTGCTATCGGTGACTCTAAATGATTCAGGAGAGCTTCCGCCTTGGAAGTGTCTTTTTCTGATAACACTATTAAAGTTCAGGCGATGTTGTAATAAAAGTTTAACAAGATAATGCACGATCCATATATGAATCAACTTTGCATTTTCTGTAAAAAATGACACAGTGTGTCATGGCAAATTAGAGTTCCAGAATGCACCAGATTGCGGGAAATAGCATCAACTATTGCCCCCGGAAGCCCCTAGGTTCGCAACTGGATAGGGCAAAAATCTCACTAACCCCCCTACGTTTGACAAGGGGGGGAGGGTGTGGGATAAATCCTGTATTAAACGCTATACGTTTGTGGTCATTGTGATAACTTTTGAGATGATCCCTTACTGCACGAGTATTATTTAGGATATATCGATGGTAATATTTGTTTACTGTTTTTAAAAATCCTTAAATGTTTACAAGCCAAAAATATAAATGTTATCATTTTTCATTTTAAGCATGTGTTTCGTTATAAAATCATATGCCCCTCCAGTATAAATAAGAGAAGAAAAAAATTCAAATTCGACCGCATGGCATCCGACATGATTCACCCGTTTATTTGAAAACACCGTCGTATCACGGTGAGGCGCTAATATGTATGTGTACGCTTATGTGACCATTTTACAAATGTTTTGAAAGTACAACTCAATATAAAGGGCTGTTACTCTGCTTGATCTACGTTAAAATAATAGAACATCTGGCGGTTCACAGTCGCTATGATTTCGGACGGACGTTCAACATGAGGTATTAAAGAAAACATTTTTCAATAAAAAAACTTATTAATAGAAATTTAAATTTTCAAGAATTTAAAATTGTTAGTCTGTCGTTTTCACTTTAGTACTAAAAAGTTAAACTAGATGACATATTTTTTCTCTGTGATATGAGATCCAACATCTACGACATTAAATAGTGAAATATACTTTAATGGTGCTATGTGGTAATACTAACAAACTACGCGTTGAAAAGTATAAATCAATAACTTTAAAATCCGTAGATAAGAGCGTGACAAAGTAGCGAGCAGACGCCGTGTGCTAATTTGCGAGCACAAGTTGTTTTACACGGCTGCTTGAGAAAAGCTATAAATGTACAACAATATAGTTTTGAGATGGACACTTCTGGAATTAGGACACAATTAATTCTTCCATCCACTTCAATGATAATAAATATTTTTATAATATCTTGCCTAACGTTTCGATCAAGATAATGTTTTATGTCTCTACATTTAATTTTTTGTGCGGGGTTGGCTAATAAAGTTTTCCTCTATAGTATAGAGTATAGTAGGCCACTTGGTGAGAAAATGCGAAACCTTGTCCTAGCACTTTGCAGGCTTACCCTCCACTAAAGAATCTCATCGTTTTTTGATAAAAAGGGCATTTTCAAACTCTGATTTCTGTCATTTTAAGCAAAATTACACCCATTGATAAATAAAAGTGATCAACACGGCCAACCCCAAAGAAGGGAGGAAAAAGGAGAAAAAAATTGCCCATTATAATATACTGAGTTTTACTTGCGCCAGCCAATCAAGTATATAGGAACTAAAACAGTCATGTACTTTATTATAACTGTGACAATACTTTATTACAACAAACAACAAACCGGTCTACACGGTGCTGGTTACCAAAAGAGAGCGATTATACCGTGTGGGAACTTTTATTTGTATACCTTGATACACAGATTAATTTTTAAAAAACATGAAATTAATCACGTATATATGATAAAATATTTCCTATACGTTTGTAATTTCATCCACGTATTACTAACATTGCAGTTGGTGGCGTGTGTGTGCTAAAACATGTACGTAGAATTGATTTGTTTTCTGTATTTGTATTTGTATATATAGCCCTTTATCTTACATCAAAGCGGCTTTATATAAATTACACGGGTCTTTTACACAATTACACCCTGCTTACGGCGTGTTCACTCCAAGAACAACCTCAACTCCCTGGGGGAACATACAGTGATGCTATTGATGACTTGCTTTAATGAACTACATCTGATCCATAATTTCGCCATCAAGGTGAATCAAGCTTTGGGATTGTTACCCGAAATTAATCATTTAACTACGTACACTAAAAGTGGTTTCATCTATTTAATAAGCACATTTCAATTTAATAAATTGTACTTAACTATTACAGTTTATCACAAATTGAATACATTTTAATTTTAATCCAATGCATTTATGCAGCATATGTCCCTAAACGAATTCCACTGCAACTGTTGTCAAAATTTAATTAAACAGTTCAGTACGTTCTGATATGCATCATAGGCAGAATTATCAAATGTGCTTTATTTTCTTACATGTATTAGATAACAACTAACATTATTAGTGTTAACATAATGAGGTTTAATGTGTAACAACAATTAAAAACATTACAATCTAACTTAGATATGTACGATAATTAATTAACTTTGTATGCAATTAAGTAATTGAAATGAAACAAACTGCTATTAGCAAAAGGAGTGATCGAAAAGAAGTACGACATGAATAACAACAGTGAATGTCAAAACAACGACCTCGACAGAATTATATTTCCGTACAGAAAAATGTCGAGTAACTCAGTGACTTTTCTACGTAATTCGTGTAGCACTACAGAAGTTTCACATAGTTAAAAAGTGATTATCTTTATGCTGTTATTATTTAAATAGTAACAATAAATAATAACAAAAATATCTATCAACAATAGTTTTTAGTGTTTCAAGAATAAGTTACAAAGTAGCATAGCAACGTTGCTGATTTATTGATTGACGAACCAAGTTGTTCTATCGAATTATCGGCAAGGATGTTGATTTTGAAATTCATGAACATTTTCGCTATAATTCACAACCTGAATT
Organism: Phoronis ovalis; assembly: GCA_028565635.1. NCBI lineage: Eukaryota > Metazoa > Phoronida > Phoronidae > Phoronis > Phoronis ovalis. The sequence goes on from JAOXYB010028067.1 coordinate 9,926, forward strand.
TAGCCTCAGGTAAGTACAGTGCATAGTACAAATAATCTCTAAGTTATATTATTAGCGATTTTTAGCTTTGACCAATAGTCCTGGTTTGCAATAATGAATTTAAAGTAAACGCAAATAGAAGCGACAACTCCGTTTTCTATTACCCATATATCATTTTATGATCTATGTTAAGGCAAAAAAAATGTTTCAGAACATCCGAGATTACATCCGTAATTTTTTACCTGGACGTGAGGAGTACTTATTATTATAATTATTACAACGAATCCCTCATTATTCAAGATAGTTTATGCTAAAATTGCCTATATTAAAATGTGTTTAATTTGGAGCTATTTTAATCACAATTAGGTCATTAATCACTTATCAAAGTATCTCGTAAGGCAATTGTTAAAATGTGGAAATTTGTGGAAGCCCTCAACATTGTATCAACTGTTAGTATATTACTATTGATACAATTGTCGGTTGGCGAACTACTTTTATGTTGAGAGACGATTCTTCGGTGAAATGGGACATTTTGTGGTGCGTCGTTCTAGTCCTTTTATTGATGTTTTTGCTGGTTGAAACATTTTCTGACGAACTTACATTTTGTCGTAATACAGGACGTGAATATTGGACTAGCTGGCTAAATAAAGATAACCCAGAATCGTTACTGGGCGATAATGAAACTTTAGCAAGCTTTGATGTAAGTTTAATTTAAATGTGACTAATAAAACACGTCTACTAATAGTTTTAGTCTTAAACATACTGTACATATTTCGTACTCATATATATTTATTTTTATAATTGTACGCATATTAAAATAACGAAATCTGTTCTAATTAACCAACTTCTTTCGTCACATTTATCAATCGACTTATGCTAACAAGTAACAAATCCTTGTTTAAAGGCACACCTTTACGCCAGTGATGTTCATCTACAGGGTGACCCCAAAATAAAGAACACCACACACAGTTTTTTAATAATTTGTGTAGTTCCTTATTTTCTACTGAAATACTGACTTGCGATTCCATAAGAAACGTTTGTTCACTTTGACCAGATGTTGTTCGGCACACATTTTGGCCTTATTTATTCTCAAAATCCTTCAAATAAAAGTACAGATTTCAATTTGCATGCCTCAAAAAGAGTATGTTACATGTATGTAATATGTAACTAATGACTTCACATGGAGAGATGCACAAGCTAACTGCGAACAAATGAATGGAAGCTTAGCATACCTAGATAAGAATATAGGGGTGGATTTCCTGCCAGAAATTCCTGAGAAGTAAGTATTGTTCAACTTTTTTTACCTTATTTTCAGGAATGGATATTTATAATAAAAGTATAGCGCAGTGTTGAATGTATCATATACGTAACAGTTTTTTTTCCCGCATATGCTTGTAGTCGCAATCTGCTTCTCATCTTTGCCATTAGTTATATAATTTATACATGAATAATATTATTGCTCACTGTGTGTACACTTGTTTTGGAAGATTAGTAGAAAGAATAACGAACGGACTTGCACATTTTGAATACATACACCGTTTGTACTTAATTGTATCATAAACTATCTGTATGTACTTGGTCTAGGACCAAGCATTAATTTCCAGCTTGTTGCATTTTGTAAACTCGCGTTAGCGCATGAAGAACAGCTTCATTATTTATTCGGAAAATGCGACATGCTAGGAAATTTATAAGTCTTAGAACCGCGACTGCTGGTTTCATCATGAACATGCAAATAGTCTATTCCAATGCCTATAAGTGACCACTTTAAGGCAGCGAACATTTACTGCTCGGCACAATTTATTTTATACTTTCACTTTAGCTATTTTTTAATAAATGATAGACAAATAAAAGTATACATATTTTGAACGTATGCAACTCAAACTTTCTAAATCTCTAATTTATTTTTACTCTGAGTAGGTCATGTGACCTGTGAAGTTGCAATTTTGGGTTAAAACATTAAATTTTTTAAACGCAAAATTCAAAGAATATAAGTCAACAATCCCACATACTAGCTACATAGTTGAAACTTTGCACAATTATTCCTTACATGATATAGCTAGGTTTTTGAAAATTTACTTCTTTAAAAACATTTATGAGTTCTCAAAATTTCGTTACCTCAATTTTGCTGATTTTTGTCTAATACATAAACTTTGAAAAGTCATATCTTTTGACCAACGCAATATTTTTAAAATCTGAGATGCTTTTTATAGCCATATATATAAAAATTATATGTGCAAAGTTTCAACTATATAGCTTTATGGTTTTTTACTTATATTCTTTTGACATTTCAAAAACTTAACGCTTCAACCCAAAATGGTATCCATACATGTCACATGATCTACTCAGAGAACAATAAATTGTAGGTTCAAGTTGTATACTCTCAAAATATGTATACTTTTATCTGTCTATCTTTTCATTAAATTAGCTAAAATTTAACTCAAAGCGTGTGTTAATCAATTGTGCCGAACAATATTCGCTACCTTATACCAACATATTTTTATTAAACTTGCTACCATTTACAATTGTGATAAGAAAAGTAGTAAGCAAATTATCAATTCATGATTTCAGTTATGAGAGCCATTTTAAAACTGGTTTAATTACATAGTGTGCATTCTGATACCATAGAACAGGTTTTCGGATTGGCTTATCGGATGATGTTAACGAAGGCAATTGGATAAACACCAATGGGGACATTCCTCGCTATTTATCTTGGCATGGCCGTGAGCCAAATGGTGGTACATCTGATAACTGTGCTGTTGCCATCAAGTCTTCTTCTCCTCTTAATGTCTACTGGCGTGACAAAGAGTGTACATCACGTTATCCATCAGTATGCCAATATCCACCCCTGGTAAGTAACGATTACACATTCTATATAATACGCAAAGTCAAAAAATAGTTTGATTTTCAAATAGTAAAAACCAAAATGTTAGTCAATCGAACAGGATTATCTCTGAGGAAGCGTAGCATATTTCATGACTAAAACATAAGTTAATTAAAAATGTCAAGGTCCGTTTCGTTTTTAAAGCATTATTCAAATGGATATAAAAAATGGCGTCTTAAACCGCTTTTCAATTTTTTGTGAAAATATGAAATTTGAAAAGTCAAAACGGTATTTAGAGGTATTTGGTAATGTGAAGATTTGTTATAGCAATTTTGGATAAAAATGTTTTCGACTTTGGTCGATTTTTACGGGTTAAAAGTGGGCTGGCAACACGTGTTTCTTAGGTGAGCTTAGCTATATTTAAGAAGTCAAAAACACCGTCAGTTTATATCCATTTTGAATAACTCTGTAGTATTGATTTGATTTTTGATTTCAACGCATTTAACAAAATTACTTTATCCTTTCTATATGCACTTCGTTTATACCACTAAATATCCTTCACGGATTTTTCTCTTCTTAGTCAAAAATTTGTCGAGGGCTAGAGCCGTTAGCAGCTGAGTGCAGAATTGGTGATAATGGTACGATTTTTAACCAAGCAAATCTAACTCATATACCCGATGTTCTGAAAATAGCCTGCACACCAGCTGAAGGTTTGATGTGTATTAACAGCGAGCAACAAGAGGATGAACAATGTCAAGACTATCAAATCAGATTTAAATGTGAAAGTTCGTACAAGTGGTTTTCCATGGATTTTGGTTTTCTTTTGTTTCATCGTTGTTTCCCCTAATTTGACAAGTTTCAATGTAAATTTATGGAACACCTTGATGCGTAATGTTAAAAAAACTTATGCGGTTTCTGTTTATGAATTTACCCATAATTTATTGTAAAGATGAACGAAATTCATCTTCACGGCATAATTAGACGCACAGTTTAGATATTTTTTTCTTGAATATCCAATGTATCTGTAAGCCATAGATTTACTCTTGATTTTCCTACATGTAGACATTCTTCCGGCTTGTGTCAACAGCGACGAACCATCTCATTTTACAAGCTCAAGAGAAATGTAGAAACGCTTGTTATGAAGCTGGGTACCTATATGCCGCACTTCTTCCAGGACACTGCTATTGTGGGTATTTTTTTTGGTAGCCGAGGGATTGTAAATTCTTCTAAATGCAGTGATCCGTGTACTGGTAACTCTTCCCAAATCTGCGGTACAGCATATGGAGAGAAAACTGTGATGATAGCCAGACCTGGTAAGTATGTGAAACATAACTTCATTACTGTACAAGTCAGTGGGAACTGTACAAGTCAGTAGGATGTAATATGATATGCTGGCTTGCAAAAACCTGGATTTACTCAGACTGAGTGTAGTGCTGAAACATAATCTATCTTATTTATTGGGCTATAACTATATATTAAATATGTAACATATTTTTTTGATAGTTGGGGGTATAATGAACAACAGACTACAGTTTATTTTTTTATAAAGTATCCTGAAACTGTTGCCTTAACAGTCTTTTTCAATTATTTTCTAGGAAATGTAAATATTGTGATATTTTAAATGATTCTTATAATATCCTTGTAAGTAATTATAAACAGTACATTACGCTGTGAAACTCCATGCTACGAAACGCTAGTTAATTATGAGGAATTTTAATTTAAAAATTAACGTCCAGTAACAATGAAACGGTTTTCAGAGGAACATAGCAACGCTGAATCAATTTTAACAAAATTTATCTTTCTGCTCGTCTTGACGTTTTTTTTTGTAATTGGTTACTGACTTAAGTTTACATTTAAATGTACATTCATCTATGGGTAATTAATTACACTTGTACTTAAAACTAGCTTACTTTAGACTGTAGTTCTAACCCATGCGGACAAAGACGTTGCTACGACTTAATAGCTGGATACGAGTGTGCAAGTGACTGTATTCCTGAAGGCAAATGTTTCACTGAAATAAACTAATGTAAATCCACCCCGCGCCGTGTCAACAGGGATCTTGTATTGGCTTGGGTAATGGGTACAATTGCACATGCTATCCTGGTTATGAAGGGATTAACTGCAATACTGAAATAAACGGGTGCAAGTCTAGCCAATGTCAACAAGGCACTTGTAATGAAATGGTTAATGGCTACGATTGTACGTGCTATCCTGGTTACGACGGAGTCAGCTGCGATGTGGAAATAAATGAATGTGATTCCAATCCATGTCTACAAGGTACTTGCAATGAAATGGTGAATGGCTACGATTGCACGTGCTATTCTGGTTACGACGGAGTCAACTGCAATGTGGAAATAAATGAATGTGATTCCAATCCATGTCTACAAAGTATTTGCAGCGATTTCGTGAATGGGTACAATAGCACCTGTGACACTGAATTTGCAGATGAAAACTGTAACATAGGTACGTAAAGGCGAAAAAACATATATGAATACTTGCGAAATATTGAATTAATAGAACGGTCGGAAGTAACTGCCAAGATATAGCTTTGTAAAAACTGCGTTTATCTTCTCTATTTTTCCAACTTTACAATTAATTCACTGATCACTATTGTTTTATCTTTTTTCTGTCATAGTTTCATCGGTTTGTATGCCTTAGCACTTCGCATTTTCCATGGTATGGATATGCATAAGAAATTCATCTTAATTATATTTTTGTGTCCCAGATCTATGGAAACCCCTTTCAAATCAATACGTGTTGCCTATGTACATAGACTATTCATTCGATAATGAATTAAACGAAATATCATAATGATTTTAGATGGGACTGGGAGCTTGTTATGCATGTACTTTGCATGTTGTGAATGATAGCTGTCTGTGTTGAGCTGAAATGCAAGAATGTGTATCAGTACTCTAGGCGATTATGAAGTTGAAAAAATAACGAAGACACAGCGCATGGAATTTCAGCTTTGCAGGTATTTATTATTTCCACAATTGCTGTGAGAAGGCGTGGAACTAATTGTTGAGCTAATATATCACATATTTCCATAAAAATAAGAAAATATTTTGGAAACTAAATGTTGTCATCATGCTTTTTTACTTAACTTCATATTTAATACTCCGTTTCAACCAACAACAGGCGGATCACGTATCTTAAGCCAAAGGCTAATGAACAATATGTTTTTAATTGAAGGAATTGGAGTTATGCTTTCTCCTTAAACTTTGCCTATCATAACGCTATGTATATGGTAAAACTAATGTGGCATAAACTATTCCTTTTTTCACCAACTTCTCCTATTTATAGGAATGACTAACACTTGTAGATATGAATGAACCCTCTGATTGACTAGGAAAGGCTTATAAGAAACAACACCATATCCCTAAATAACTGAAACCATATATAACAGTAGTTAAAGATTTGTACCGAATAGTCATTCATAACATTACACTTTCCGAGTATAAAAGGGCCAGGTCTCGATGCGATTACCTTCTATCGATAAACAAGGCTGATGGGCTGATCGCCATCATCCAAAAGTAAGGCCTTAAAATATATTCTGTATAACACTATTTAAAAAAATATTCTTGTTATTGTTTTTTATTTCGAAAGTCTCTAGTAAACCCAGTATAGTGATATCTGCAAGAGAAATAACTCATATTATAAGTAATCAAGAAAGCTCCTGGCGGATTCGAACCTGCGCTGGTGATATCTGAAAACAATGAAGTGCATTAACCACTACGCCACGAAGGCTTGAGATGCTGACCACTGATTTGCTATCCCTTTCATCTAAAAGCAAGGCCGTAAAACTACATCATAGCCTTAGAATATATTGTGTACAGCATAGAAGCATTGCAGAAGATACCATCAGCCATACTTATTGAAGATAGAGTAGAAACCATCATCTTTATTTATCGAGTGATGGAATTCGCATCGGGTGAGGTCAGGACCAGTCTGAGCCAGGATAGTCAGGTGGAAACACGTGTTACAAAGGTAAGTATATATTTATTTCATTTTTTTTCATCCTCCGAACGAGGGATATGCTTAACGATGCTTGTACATTGTAGACTGAACTAGTGTTCGTGTATCATTAAGAAAGTGGCTGTCGATTGCACACACCTCTGTGACTCCCTACAGCATTTTATGCTGTTTGCAGTATCTTATGATATTGTTTAAACTAAGGGATATACGTTAGGCATGGAAAAAAATTGTAAAATAGAGTTAGAAGTGACCAGAAGAACAGTAATATGTATGCATCATCAATTACCTACCAGAGTAAAAAAACATGTGATACAGCATGTACACGAAACAACATATACTTCAATGTGCGTATAAAGTAAAACTCACTATCTGTTTTAATGCAGATTCCTTTCTTGCTACGGATTGCAGTTAAGAAGGTTCGAAAAATGGACCATAAGGTAGACCTAACACGAAATTGGTACCTTGCCAGGACTGAAATTTTTTGACTAGCAAAAAGTAGACCCTAAGCAAACTCGTCGTGTAAAACAGACTGTAAGGGATCTAAAACGCGTAACGCGCCTGGTCCTTAATAAACATCCTTTTAACGCGTTTTATATTATTACTCACATTTCATTTAAGTGACACCCGGGGTGAAAACAGAGATAGTTTTCACTTCCTGCTTATTATATGAATTATGTGTCTTGTATGAATGGAAAATCTTGTATCTGAAAAAAAAGTGTGCACACCTTTTCCGCTAATCCTGGATCCGCCACTGTTTTGATTTGGTTTGGTTTTATTTACTCTGAGCAAGAACGAACGCTTTGGTAAGTGTAAATTAATAATGCAATCTGGGGAAATGAATTGCTTACATGTGCATTAGAAAATAAAGATTTAATTAATAAACATTGTGACTTTCAGTTTCTTACAAACTGAAACACAACAAAAAGCAATTGTACTGATATAATCAAAAAACCAAGATTGAATGATAAGACATAATACAAAATTTAATAATAACTTTTAAAAGTGACCTATATATAAAAACTATATGAAGCAATGAACTATGTGAGTTATTAATGGAATGAGCAGTAGTTACTCGATCTCCTCACAATGTTATTAATAGTCGCTAGAGTGAAACGTCGTGAAGAAAGGGGTTAGTACCTCCGGGACATTGTCAGTCAAGTTACTACTTACCACAAACTCAAGTATTGTTATCTCGGGTGTATCTCTAAGCTAGCAAAACAAAATAGGAAGTGTTTTCAGTCAAGTTGCTACTAACCACAAACTCGAGTATTGTTATCTCAGGTGCATCTCTAAGCTAGCAAAACAAAATAGGAAGTGTTTTCAGTCAAGTTCCTACTAACCACAAACTCTACTATTGTTATCTCGGGTGCATCTCTAAGCTATCAAAATAAAATATATAGGAAGTGTTTTCAGTCAAGTTACTACTAACCACAAACTCGAGTATTGTTATCTCTGGTGCATCTCTAAGCTGTGTTTTCTTGAGTAAAAAAACCTTTTAGAGATTTAAAAGTCTCTCGAACAAGCCTCGTTTGACTTTCAAGTCGTTTCGCCCTATGAATAACATTGTGAAATAGAAGGTAGGTGGTCGAGGGTCTTTCTCCAACATTTTCATTTTCAGTTCTACTTTGGACGTGCACCCATTCAGCTAATTGTGTGTATTGGAGTATTTAACGATGTCTTTATGTTGCTAGCACATATAGTTGATACTATAAATTTTAAGCAGCTTGTATATAAAGTTCATATATTTTATGACAACTAATTGCAAACGTAAGCAGTTTCTATACTAATAACCTCTTGTATATTTTACAATCAGTACCTTGACTTACGAAATCTTCGGTTGTCAAAACCTCAAATTTATAATCGTTCAGCTCACATGACTTCTGAACTGGATAAAAAGTAACCAGGTGACACGTGGCATCCTGCAAACACATTGTAACACAAAACGCAAGTGATACATAGGCTATTACAAGCAACGGATCCAAGCCATGTCCTGCAGCAACAGTACTCACTCTCAAGAATGTACTTTCTTTCCTTTGTTTTAGTCCTGAAAAAAATTGACAGTTGCGTTATGCCAAACCGAACTAAACCTTGTTTGACGGGCGAAAGGCCTCAAAATCTGAGCAGGTTGGGGTTTTCTTATTTTTATTTTAAAAAGTGTTTAACAGGTGAACGCCCTTAAAACCTAGCCGGTCGGGGTTTTTTTAGTGTTAAAAGAAAAGAAATGATATAATATTTTGAACCAGACAACACCGCGAGAATTAGTGAGATGTTTTTTTTTCTTTCCTGATTCTTTTTTATAATAAAATAAATTAAATTAAAATATCGAAGTTACAGCGGTCGTGCTCGTTAAACAAGGTTTATTTTTGGTCTCGCCTTAGTCATGATTATATGCATTACAAATATTTTGAAAAGTAATGAGCTGACTTATCTCTAAAGGCGACCGTTGTGGAAATGCCATCTTGACATGGTGTGAAAAAAAAAATTATTTTAAGTTAAACACTCTTGTTAGAATCGAGGTATCTTGAGCGGTTGTACTATCATATGAAACTATAAGTAATTACATGTGACTTTTACATAATCTGCGGGAGTACGCAGTTAGCTAAGCATTATTATTCCACATAGTTTAATATTGCCTTATATAATAACTAAGTTGATGACATAGCTTATACTGCATATAAGAAATTTATAAAAAATGATGAGTACTAGTGTTACAGATTTACTTTTCTAATAAATATAATCTTCTTTTTTGCTTTGAAATCTCACTCACCATGCTTATAACACAAAGCTTGAGCTTCTAATATACTTGTGATTGTGTTAAGAACTTGTCATATACTTGATAACAAGCAATCTTGCCGTCCCAGTATAGTTTGTTTTCTCCGTATCTGCTGGCAAAGCAATGAGGATGTCATTGGATAATTCTTGCCTTAATGCTTCCTAGTTGATAGAAACCAACAATTTCACCATTTTTCCAAATACTTAGATCGCCAGCTGTGGCACTGTTGATGTTGTTGTTGTAACTTACGCCCACAGTTACCCACTCATTGGCCGTGAAAACGCCGTTCTCAACTACACCATAATGTAAATGTGCAGTAGGATCTGTCGAATCAACAAGCACTGTAAGCATCGTACTTGTCCCATTAATAATAATATATACCAACATGTGTCGAAATGGCTTCGTCTAGGATCCACTGAAGTATATAACCCCCATCAGGCAGTATGCCAGGCATCACTTGCAGCAAAAGAGTAATATAAAGGACAATACATTCAATGCTCCATTGTTTGGGATGCGAACATATGAGGAAGAATTTCCGGCAAACTCGAAGGCACTGTTTTCTCCATTTGGGCCGTGTGTCACTATGATGTCACTCACTATAGCGTGGTTCTGATAACCGCTCAAGTCTTTGCTTTGTAAATGAGCATTGAATTGCCAAAACCCTACAGGTTCGGGCAGGAATTTATGAAGTTCGACAGTAGTTACAAGATCTAAACCAATTGTGTGCATAGTAATATATTTCTGCACAGTCATGTATTATAATTATTATCTAAAGCGGTAAATCAATCCAAGGCGAAAACTTTTTTCTTTGATTTTGTACTATTTCTAAATTTAAAAATACACATTTTCAAATACCTTTATCTGCCGTTCATTTTTGCCCAACAAGATTTGAAAAATTAATTTTAAAAGCGAAAAATCTCGATTATATCCATGCTGATCAAGCCACTAGCATGTTTTAATCACAATAATCTCTGATATAAAAATATATTGATATAAGCAGACTTACAGTCCAGCGGTGTGAATCAAACGCATCCACTATCTCTCGATCATTGTTATTCCGCTTACACACATGTGATACACCATGTACTAATGTAGGTTACTTACCCAGAAGAAAACTAAATTGAATTAATTAAGCATATGAATGAAGCAATTGAACTGTAGAGTAAAACATCCATGGTGATCCACTTGCAAAGAATGCGTGTGCTTTGCTTGTGTGTTATGACGTTGTTACGGTTCTATAGTTTGCAACGAAATATATGCAAACCTGCGATACGGTTATTTGTTATGTAGTAAATTGTTAAATAAAGAGCATATAGTACCACATACCGCGATACCACGGAGTCGCACTTTGATGGAAACAAAAGAAAGATTTTGTAAATGGACAGCCGATGAATTTCATTAGTACGCGTTTATTTATAATGTATACATTTATATAATCGTCATGGTACACCATGTAATTTGTGAAGAAGATTATAAACTCGATTGACAATTGTATCGTTCTTCTGCTTTCTAGATAATGAACAAAAATTGACTATGGTTAAGTCGAGCCTAAATCAATCCATCCATCAGAGTTCCGTACCTTCTCAACTAACGTCTGGGATTAACCATAGTCAATTTGTGTTTATTATCTCGAAAAACAAAAGAAGGATAATCCGTTTATTTCCATATAAAATGTCATGAAAGTCTTGACAACAATAATATATAGGTATAACAGTGAGCTAAGTGGGTAGAAGATGGATCACACAAAGATCTAGAGAAAGGCTTATCTCGGCGGGCAGAGTCGGGTCAAAAGTGTATTGACGCGCGCGGTAGGCGTTGATGTATCATTCAGAGAGAAAGGCTTATTTCGGTTGTCAAAAGTTTAATAACGTAATTATTTCGTTCTTGTTAAATTGAAAGAATATAACAAAAGTTGACTATTAAGGTTAAGCCCAGACGTTAGTTGAGAAGGTACGGAACACAAACAGATGGATTTATGCAGAATAGTTACTTATGTAATACATTGAAACAATAAACAGCCATTATTATAAAATATGTATATAATAATTACTCTACATATCACTGTGTTTAATCATCATTATATTTAAGTAATTAAAAGAATTTGAAATATTCAAAATCACACTGTGAACACTCTTCAAAATTAGCACAATAACCTTACTTTCGCAACATGGAGTTAGCCAGACAAGCTATGACAACAATTAATTTTAATTAAAACTATTTCAAATTAATTATACTTAAATGTATTTTTACGTAAGCGCAGTTATTGTAAAAAGTCAATTATATATTATTTATTTATATTTTTACAGTATTTTATACATCAATTTGTTTATGCTACAAAGTTATATTGTGGCGATACAGACGTGCATTTTTCTTCAAAATTATCGAAATGCCTCTTATAGTCTATTATGGTGCTTTGCAGTAAATGTTTTATACAATTAAACAGATTATTAGCAAAGCAATGAACAAAACAATTGTGTCACTTATCACAATAACTGATTTTATTAAAATTACATGCAGCTATTTATATTATGCATCCGCAGAGCACTATCAATCACATTAGGTGTTGCTTCGTACATAAACTTTAAATAAATTATAAAAGAACTGTGAATGGAAATAAATGCGCCAACGTTTAAATAAGTGTTACACGATAATTTTGGTTAATAATTAGAAAACAAGATACAAAAATAATTACAATGATATCACCTTTGCAATATTAAATTTGTATGTCAACTATTTAATTTTACGGTGCTATTCTTTTACCCCTCCCGATATCAAATGTTAATGAAACTTCAATTTTTTGGAATATCGATCACTGCTTTTCTGCCCATTTAATTGTTTCCTAGTTATAAGCTCAGTGTAAAATTTTTATTAACATTTTAGTTTTGAATCATTTTTAATGTTAATCAGCGAGAATGCTGTATTTAATCTAGGTGTTCACAGTCCGATTCTTGACAAATAAATGACTTTATTTTAATGGAGTTAATATATTTTACAAGTTGTTAGTATTGTCTTTCAACTTTCAAAAAAACATACATGTCTTTGTCTTTTCATTATAATATATTATAGCAAATTTCCTATAGATGCCATTATAACGCAGGAAATAAAAGAATTTAACTACTTGTGTCGTTCAATCGATAGGAAAATGATTATATTTCATGACAACAATGTATTGTGAACAATGCACCAGAAACTATGAGCTATTTTAAAATATCTTTGTAAAACATCACTTGTCATATATAAGAAATTGTAGCTTCCGTAACGCATATTTCTTTGAAACAGAGCTAAGAAAAACAAAAATTGGTTTTAGCATTTGTATATTGATGCCTTTTTTACGTTTGTTCATCGTCTTTAATGTAAATGCCGAGCTTTAAGCAGAGATACGAATTATGTGTGATCAGTTAATTTGCGTAACAAGCTAAAGATTCAATTTACGTAATGCTTATACCCGAAATATAAATGCATCTAATTGCTGATGGGGATGTTTCAATTAAGTAATGCCACCTACAGACAGAATAAATTCGTGCAATATCACAATCATTTGCTTCAAGATCATCCACATTATTGCTTGATCGAGTGCATGCACTTTAGGGAGATGTTTATATGTATCTAAAATAACCTTTATATTAACTTATTGCATGTACATGCATATCGCCAACTCACTTGAAAGAGGGCACACAGTCTGCACCCAGCTGCAGCATAAGATATTACTGACCTTTGAACCAAAGCTGATCAGCTGTTGCATTCTGGATTTTTTGATACTGACAATGACAGCGGACGTTAGTCGCAGAAACGGTAATTTGCCTATAGATCGTGGCTGGGCATGGGTAGTATTGTGTGGTAAGTATTCATAGAGCTTCGGTGCAAAATATGCGAAATTAAGAAACTTGGGTTAGCGATGGTTGTCCATAGGCTACTACGTTATATTACTTGTAACTGTGTCACAAACAGTAGCATTAAAAGCAATGTATTCAGTAGTATGCAAAATATATGTGTTATCATTCTACGATGTTTGATTTTCTTATCTTCAATTGTAATGATTAAATAACTGAGTTCTCCGGTCTGGATTAATATTATACAGTATTATTTAGTTCGTAACCTCTCTGGATACCGATGGTATAATACGTTATTAAAATACTAATGTTTATGTACATAATTATACCACTACATTTTGTGACAGGTGTATGCATTCGAATTATAAATATTTACTATTTTCAGCCGTTTTCTGTCGATGTGCTTTAGTAGGTGGACTAACAGCCACTCTATCTATACTATTTGTTGAGTTTATGAATAAATATAACGCGTCTACTGCAGCCACCTCATGGATTCCAGGAATTGTAACTTTTCTGCAATTTGGAATGGGTATGCTGTCATCTTTGTTGCTAAATGCCAGAATTGTTTAATTTTATTTTATGTATGTTGTGTTTGCCATTAAATGTAAGTTGAGGGACGTTATATTACTTTTAAAATACATACTAACTTTTTATTTCTGGAATGCTGCACAGAGGTACTTGATAAATGTCTTGCTAAGCTTACGGGTCGATTATTAGAAAGCAGACGATAAAAAGACATTTTATATGCATGCATAATGTATAGTCTGATAATAAACCAGTGTTTCATTCAACAATAAAGTCCCCATACCACCATAACCATGCAATTTCAATTGTAGGTCCCTTTGCCAATGCTATGGCAATGAGGTACACCATACGAGCTGTGATGTTGGTAGGCACTGGATTCTTTTCTCTGGGATTTGTGTTAAGTGCGTTCGTCACCAACATTTGGCAGTTGTATCTCAGTTATGGAATCCTAATTGGTAAATATATTACTGACGGTCATAATTATGGATATACTAGAATGAAATACAAAAAGATCGAGTGTTTCATTTTTCAATTTTTCATCTAGACTCTAGTACGTGTTTAAAATGTAAGTGCACGATGGCACTGCCCTGGCCATGGGGATGTAGAATATATATTACTGGGTATAACCCAAACGTTTTGTTTTGTATTTACAGGTGTTGGGTTTGGACTAACAATTTCCCCTTCTTACGTTGTAATTGTACATTACTTCGAGAAGCGCCAATCTCTAGCAAACGGTATTGCTGTGTCAGGGGCAGCTTTTGGTTCTGCCACCATACCTATTATTACTCGTTATCTGTTGGATGAATATAGTTTGCAGGGCACTCTGTTGCTGTTAGGAGGTATATCAGCTAACCAATTCGTGTTTTCTGCTTTACTCCGACCGTTAGACTTTTACCTCAACAAACGTAGTGACACCAGCATTGCAAACAAAACAGAGAGCAACAACCGTAAAGCGTCCCATTGTTCTGTTCCTGCTTCTGTAGTAATAGCTAATCCTAACTCCGATAACAAAACTGAGCATACATGTAGGAAGAACAGTAAACACAATTTACCATCGCTGGAAAACACATTACCGCTTCTCGACGCAACTCTATCTCAAAACAAAGACCTTGAGGCATATAATGATGCAACCGAATTTATGAATTTTATTCAACGCCAAAGAAGTAAAAGTAACGTTGAAAGAATCAGGCAGCATTCCTTTACGGTTGATGAAACTAAAACAAGTCCCCTATTCAGCATAAGCGAACAAGACATAAAGACGGTGGTAGGAAAGTCTCTCATAAAGCCAACATCTCACACTAAATGGCTTGTTGCTTCAGCTATGGGCATTGCGAATGAAGACATTTTTTCTGCTGCCCTCCAGAATTTTTCAGTATGGTCACTTAACGAAAATTTAGAAGATTTGTCCCCCAACGAAAAAAGCGATGTAGGGTTAAAATCATATTTTTCCCGAATGTTTGTTGTACAAGTAAAAAATCCCAAAACAGGCATAGTCGTAGGTACCACAGGCATTTTTCATTTGTCCCTTTTAAAGAAACCCATATTCACACTTATTCTGATATCCACTTTCTTAGGGACACTTGGATTACCTACCCCTAAGGTAATGCTTGGAGCCTATGGCGAAAGTCTTGGATTTGAACGCAGTTCGACCGCCTTGATTATTTCATTATCCGGTATAACAGGAATATTCATTGCTCCTTTAATGGGTTGGTTTGCGGACTTCAACATTTTCCCAAAAACTTACATGCAAGTCGCATTTGCTTTCATCATAGCTGGACTGTGCTTTATATGGAGCCATGTTACAAGCTTTAGCGGTTTGTTAATTTTAGCATTGTTATATGAAGCAAATGTTGCCTGTTGGGTTTCATTAGTGTTAGTAGTACTTGTGGAGAAACTTGGAGCAGAGGTTATCTCTCAGTCTGTTGGATTAAGTATGGTGGCACGGAGTTTTGGAGCTGTTGCCGGAACGCCTCTTGCTGGTAGGTAACATTCAGGCCTGTATAACCAGCATGGACTTGAATCCTCATTCGCGCGTCCATTTCCTCTCATACGAATATATTACCTGGAAGAAGTATAATCGGTCTCAGTGTAGTTGCATCAACTTTTGATGTTTCATTTAAACTTCGATTCCAGATTTGAAATAACTACCAATATATATATATTACTATTATCTGTCCATTGATTCTTTAGTGCGACACTGCTCATAGACTGATAAACTTGTTAAGCAAGTCTTTTTTCAACAATTACAAAATACGCATTCAGTCTCCACTACATTCTTCTCAAATTCCCAGAAAAGAGTGGGCAAAGCCTGGGGACACTCTCTTTTATATGAGGTAGGGGTGTGAGGCCCAGTGGTCCAAATCCTGAAATATCCCCGTAATTGACAAAATACCTACCCTGAAATATCCTTGGCCCCAAAAATCGTCTCCGTGCTGCCAGAAAAAATTGACAAGCAAAAAAAAAGATCATTTCCACTTCTATCATACTCCTATACGCCCAAATAAGGTTAACACTTAAAAATATTTAACTTCCGGGTGTAAATACCCTGTGCCACTCTAAAATATCTTAAAAACCCACCCTGAAATATCCCTTGACGTCAAATACCCACCTTGAAATATCCCAGAAGTGAAAATGACCCACCCTGAAATATACTGGTAGCCCAAAAAAAACGACCCTGAAGGGCGGCATATGTATGTATACACCGATATAGGAAGTATCCCCCGGGGAAAAAGCTGTCCACAATCGTTAAATTTTGTTTTCTGTAAGTCAAAATGGTACTTTAAAGCACATTTTTCTCAATTTCCCAACATTTTACTTTGGGATAAACTTGTTTTTTAATTTTAGGTTTCCTGCGGGATGTGACTGGTAGCTGGTTTTGGACTTTCATGTTTTCAGGCATTTGTGTAGTGTTGTCAGGCTTGTGTTTATTACTCATTCCACTTGTACAAAGGTGCAGAGATAAAGAAGATGCTGGTGAGAATAACCAAAGCGTAGCAAAGCTATAATAATCATAAAGACTACACCACTTGCACTTCGGTCACAGTATTTGTGTTCTTTCACTATTTGGCATAGCTGTCGACATAATTAAGGTCTCTATAGATACAAAGAGGTGTATATATTTCAACCTAAGTGTTAGTAATTAAAATGAATAGATAAAAGTATACATTTTTAAAAAGTTAGCACTCTAAACAAATCCTGAGGTTAAATAATTTGAATTCGGTCTTATGATCTGATACAATCTTGAACTTTGTATAAATAAGCTATAGATATATATCTACAAAACTGTGTGGTTTGTTCAAAAGTTCAGCATTTTTTATATTCAAAGGTCAGATAAAAATCAGCAGAATCCTGAACTTTACCACAAGAATATTCATAACTTTTAATCAAAGTAAAGTGTTTTTTTTAAATTGGAACTTTTTTGTATCAAATATATTTTTTGCCAAATTTCAGCTTTATAGATGCATGGTTTTCAGTCTGAATAAATCCATCCGATAGTGATCATACCTTCTCAACTTAATGGGCTTAATATAATCATAGTCATTTTTTCCGGATCACGATATCTAACGGATGGATTTATTCAGACTGCAAGGGTTTTTGACTTACATTTTCTTGAAAATTAAAATTCGAAAAACACAATTTCTTACCAAAATGACACTTATCAGATCATGAGAATTATTTTCAAATGTTTACCTTTATATTCATTAAGAACCTTTGCAAAAATTGTATACTTTTACATATCTATCTCTGCATTTTGATTATGAAAATTTATAAGAAAGTTATATTCAAATAATAGTGGTTTTTGTATCTAAAGTCCTTTAAAAGTAGTTTAGAAATACATATGTATAAAATACATTCCGGTATTATATATCACTGGAAAGAATAAACATACATAACAGCGTTTTTGAAATATCTATTGCTAAGGAAAGAAAATTAAATGTACCCCTCTGAAAAAGAGAAAATAAATTTTAATTTAAAAATATCGTTCTGTCACGTTTCTAAAAAAACTCTTGGTCTCTTATAAAAATGTTTACAACATTTTCAATGTATTGTTTATTTAACTGGCTTGGTTCGCTATAAAAACTTTTGAAATTGCTTACCGTTGTAGACTAACCTGTTTAATAATCTAAAATATTTTGTCGACAAGTCTGTATTCACTTGGGACTTGATTTTTTATCTTTTAAATTTGCGTTCTTTTTGTGAACTAGAGGCGGCAACCGCATTTTGACATGTAAAAACCGGACGTTTAGCCACTACCTTAAATATATCAAGTTTAAAATTACAATAGAGAACATAAACATCTGTCAAATAAATTTTGATTCGGTTTTGCTTAACTGTTAAATAGAATTAATAAATATACTCTCGCTATCCAGTGCTTTGATAGGGACGTAAATGCACAACAAATACGTTGAATAGGGCAGAACGCCAGTATTTATTCTTATTCACCTGCAACATAAAAATACGTACTGTAGGGCTATTAGTTGGTTACATCCGCAATAAAGCCAAAAATGACCACATCAGTTACTATTGCTTAGTAGCATAACTGTCCGATCTACTTTTAACAAACGGTAAGTTTGTATATTCGAAAATGTCTAAGGGAATAGGCGCCATGGTTTTGTTTCGCATCCATTCTTCTAAACATTCCAAAACGAGATAATCGTTATAATATGTAAAAGGTTTGAGTTTGTTGAAATATAATTGTTTTCTTGACACTATCATGGGCAAATCCCTTATTTTAGGAATGCATATTTGGTGAATAGTTTTCCCCTGGCAAGGGTCACGTGGCGGCCACGATGCATATACCGCCATCCACTTGTTTTCATTTGCATCACCTGAAAATAATATATGTGTACTATATATAGGCTAACGAATTGAACTCGTTAAATAACGAAGTTCTAACGAAGGAATTGTTCACGAAGGGTGACTGTACACATTACAGAATATATCATATTACCAGTCGATGCTGTGTCATCCTCTCGTAACGTCAAAGATACCAATACGGAATCATTGATTCCGAATTCTAGATCGTGAAATAAATAATATACTGAAATACTGGCATTTCTGCCAACAAATGATAAGCAGGAACGTGTTTCAATGCAATGTCAAAAAAAACATTTTAACAGCAGCTGTAGCCCGTTCTGTAGAACTATGCTCAACACTAGGGTTCTATTATTTTATTAATTTATTATATGTTTCTTAAATTATTCAGCATTGATACATCAGTAAACCAGGGTGCTATCTATTCAGTTTTGGCACATACTCTAAATGTAAAAAATTAATCAGCCCTTACTAAAACTAATCCAGCATTCTTATGAGACTCGAAGTAGATGACATTTACAGTACATCTATAATTATTTAGTACTTAAATCATTTTAATCGTACAAATAATTTTGCAATGTAGTGATATTATATTATACGAGCATGAAAATAATGTTAAACAATAATTGGGTAGTATAATTAGTAATCCTGTTTTATGCCAAAAGATGAATACAAATGAAGATGATCTGTTTTTCGAAAAATAAAAATAAAAATATGATTGGCCAGAAAGCCAAAACGTAAACACTACCCCGTTATCCTGACCCTAAGCAACATTCCATGTTTTTACAGTATGTAGGCAATCATCAGTAATGAATTTAAACACAGCCTCGTGCTTTACACCCAACCAAAAGTAAATTAAGTGACCCCCGGAAGTCTCACTGTGATGATATTCAGTGCTTATATGCACTATGATTGTATTATGAATGATCTCCTGTCATAACAGGTTTATGAAGGTTTCATGAACATAGTTATGACAGTATAATTTACAGTCCGACTCTCTATAAATGCATCTTTATTCAAAACACAATATCCCGCGGGGCAATATATTTTTGTTTATGAAGTATAAACTAGTATACTAACCTGCATAACCCCCCGGAGCCTTGAAAATCGGGTTATACTTAGTGTGATGTAAGGTTGACCAGAATACTTCATCAGGGGTATTAATATCTTTGGTCCAATTTAAAAATTCTTGAGCTACAGAGTCATGAAGAGCATAATCCAAAAACTCGCGGGTAAACACTCCATAACCGCTACCTTTTACTAATTCGATCTTATGAGGAGGTGGCGGTTTTGTTTCATTCGTTCTTACAATAACCTGTTTTCCGTGTATGTTCTCTGTTATGTGCTTGTTAGTCCACTTATATTTTTGGCCCATTGCGCGCATACCTGCGATACCTTCAATGTCATTTGAACCATTGTAAATCTTTAAAATTTTCACGATTTCCAGATTAGTTTTTAAAGGGAACATTTCCCCGGATAAGTTTATATAATATTTCCATTTGATTGATGATTTAAGTGCATCTCCCATGCAATTGAAATCAGCCTGTAAGCGGCTAAATCCCGCGTACACAATGGACTCTAATTTAGAAGCAACGAACACATTTGGAAAACAACTAGCGATGGATCGAACACCGTTTAAAATACTGATGTCAGCATTTTTGTCAACGTGAATGCAATATAAATTATTTGGCCTGTAAATAAGTTTAAGCAGCCTCTCCACTTGTTCAACTTTCTGGTGAATTGTCAAACCATAAGCAATTGGCATCGTCTCTTCCTCTGCGGATACTTTTAATGTATAACCTCTATCTGACATAAACTTTTTACAATCAATCGTAAAATTCATATATTGAGCATCTGGAAAAGGATGAATTCGTTGATTATTTTTACAATAATTTTCAGTTCTTCGTATTTCCACGTCATCTGCTTCGATAAGTTTGCGACAGTTAGGCTTCCATTGAAAAATGTCCCCGTCCAGCGAAGCTTTGCGGTCATTAAAACGATTGATGTATGAACCGGCAACTTTTTCATCTTGTGAATATTTATCTTTTTTGGTAGCACTTTTTGATATTACTGTACTGTGTTTATCGAGAAAGAATATATCAATATCTTTACCGATAATGTAGATGCTCGAGACAATAAGAATAACAGTAAATGTATTTTTGACTTTCCATCTTCTGACTCCTTTATAAACAAACGTCACCATGTTAATTTCTTCACAATAATCTGATGGGACATCACCGATGTCAACTACAGAGAACTGTTAACTTCACGGGTTAAAACTCACTGAATGAATGGGAACATTACGTTCCGTTTGACCTGTAATACTGACCGTCAGTGCAGAATGAACAAGCAATTGATACAATTATGACGTAAGGTATAGAAATAAATTGCCAAATTATATGTCATAAGTTTGTCGTACCTGCATTCAACAGGGCGCACGCTATAATCCCAGCTGAACTCTGGCGATAATTACAGTAAGTATACTGTTAAACTGTCACACGGGATCAGGACAGGCTCCACTGACGAATTTTAGGTTTGGGCAGTTAGATCACATTTTTTTTTCTCGACAAGCAAAAACAAGAATTATTTTTTTGAAAGGGTTGTTGACTGGTCCGTTATATTTACCAATTAATAGTATCTACAAGACTGTACAGACAGACGAATTTCAGACATACACAATACCACTTTATCGTGGTCGCATAATATAAGCGTTTGTTTAGTTCCCGGGGGGGTAACAGTCAGAATACCTGGGTACGCATGTTCGTTACAAAAACAGGGTGAAAGGGTATGTTTTTCAGCATTCAGACCGGACACCCAGTACGCCCTGAAAAGGGTATAAAATAGC